>VDFB02084201.1:0-26347 GCA_007258455.2 Sequoia sempervirens | reverse complement strand
ATCCTTCCTGAGAGTTTTCGCTAGAGATTTTGAGATCATTTATTTTTTCAACATTTGAAAATTTTCAAATTTCAAAGTTGATTGTCGATTTTCTCTATTTTCCTGTTGCGAATTTTTTTCTTCACTAGAGGAAGCGATTTCAACTAGTGGTTTGAGGTGCTATTTCTCGTTTTGTTGTGGAAGAAGCAATTCATCTATTGAGAAGAAGGCATTCTGCCCGACTTTATGCTATGTGGGCATGATTTTGCTTGAAGACCTAGGTGAGGCTTTTTTTTGGAACTGATTCAGGCTGTAAAGGGCTCGGTTTACCATTTGGAGACAACATTTTTGCTGGAGGCACCTTTTTTTCCCTATGTTATGTGGGCTTCACATATTGTGTCTTTCTTCTCTCTTGTTGGGGGCGCATTGTTCAAAATTTTCCAGTCTTTTGAAAGCCCAATTTTCTACTAAGGGATGTGTTTTTTGTCTTGAAGCATCATTTCCTTTTCCAAACGAGTTCCAATTTGGGTGTGTGATTTTTCTGGTTGAAAAGGCTTGATTCAACACTTTGACCCATGATTTCTCTAGAGAAGCCGATACCACTGCCAAGAAAGGCCCGAATTCAATTTGTTGGAGATTACAAACTATGATTCGAGACCTACTTTTTTCTTGTGCAATGAATTTCATTTCCAGTTGAGGTCGCATTTTGGTGTGGAAGGTGCAATCTAGCTTGTACAAGTTGTGACTATTCTATGGATCAATCATAGTGCTTGAGATATATCTATGGAATGTGTGGGTTGTGCAAACCACGAGTTGCTCTATCAGGCCATCATTCCTATTGTGCAAAGGCGGTGGATGTGACCGGGTGTGATGGAGAGCTCCAAAAGTGCCTCTATAGGCCTTTTTTTCATTTTTGCATATCTTTTGCAAACGAAGGTCAATTTTTGCAAACCACATCAACAAAAAGGTATTTTCATCATCTTTGCAGTGGTTGAAAAATTTCTCTTATATGTTTTTTGTTTGGTGGTGCTTTTAATCTATTGACGTTCAATATTGGTGTTGTGCTCTTTGGAGTTGTTTGATTCTGAAAGGAAATAGAAAAGAGCAATGGAAAGTACTAATATATAGTAATTGTTTGAAGGAAAGAGATTACCAAATAAATTGAAGTAGCCAAACCAAGCACCACCAAAGCAAGAGAGACACAAGAATTTGTTAAGGGGAAAAACAAGAAAAAACCCCAATATTATGAATGGAGGCAAAATGCCTAAAGAATAATACAAAGAGAGAGAGCTTCAACCTTTTCTTGCTTGCATGAGTCTTAAAGAATGAAAGGAGAGGCACCTCAATAAGTAGAGGTGAGAATGAGGAGTTAGAATGTAACTCCCAACTCAATGAATGCCACCATTCATCTATGTGTGTGCAAAGTGTCACCTCTTAGGGGGTGGTTACAAATAATCCTTAATAAAGGAATTAAAAAATAAGTCATCCTCACACATGTGTGAGATGACAAAAAGACAAAAGACTTGTAGGGATTCCTTTGGAATATTCCTACAAGTTAATAAAAAATTACAATTAAAGAATAACCTTTACCAAGTAAAGATTAATCTTCTAACATCCCCCCTTAAGCTTTACTTGGGGAAGTTACATCAAACCCTTCAATGGGTTGTAATCCAATATTTTTACAATGGAAGAGAAATTTAACTTTACAAAGAGCTTTGGTGAGAATATTTGCAACTTGATCTTCACCTTTACAATACAAAAGAGAAATTTGCTTGTCTTCAATTTTCTCTCTAATGAAATGATGTTGAAGAGCAATGCTTGGTCCTTGCATGAAAAATTGGATTCTTTGCCAAAGAAATAGCACTTTTATTATCACAATATAAAGGAGTAGGATCCTTTGGAGGTAGACCCAAGTCTTCAAGTAATCTTCTTAACCATAATGCTTCTTTAGATGCATTTGTACAACCTTTATATTCAACTTCTGTAGAACAAAGAGAAGTAGATTGTTGTTTCTTAATATTCCATGAGATTGCACTTGATCCAACAAAGAAACAATAACCACAAGTGGATCTCCCATCATTGGGATCACCTCCTAAATCTGAATCAATATAACCCTTTAAAGAAAAATCACAATTTGCATCATAAAAAAGACCAAGATTAAGAGTACCTTTAACATATCTTAAAATTCTTTTTGCAACTTTAAAATGAGTTTGTTGTGGTTTAGACATAAATCTAGAAACCAATCCAACACTATAAGAAATATCAGGTCTAGTAAGAGTTAGATAATTTAAACTTCCTACTAATTGCCTATATAAAGTAGGATCAACAAAAGGAGTTTCCATATCAACCATTAATTTAGTTCCTAATTCACAAGGAGTAGAAACACACTTTGCATCATTCATTTTAAATCTATCTAAGAGATCTTGAGCATATTTATGTTGAGAAAGAAAAATACCTTTAGGTGTTTGCCAAATTTGCATACCCAAAAAATAATGTAATAGGCCTAAATCAGTCATTTGAAATTGTTGATTGAGTTGAGACTTAACATCACTAATCAAATTGTTAGAACTAGAAGTGATAATTAAATCATCAACATATAAAATAATAATCACAATATCATCTTCACTATGCTTAATATATAAATTTGGATCATTTTTACTTCTAATAAAACCTTGAGATAAAAAGAAGGCATTGATCTTTGAATACCATTCTCTAGGAGATTGCTTTAAACCATAAATTGATTTCTTCAATTTGCAAACAAGATGTTCATTTCCTTCCTTAATGAAACCCAAAGGTTGAGACATAAATTTCTTCATGTAAATAACCATTTAAAAATGCGCTTTTCACATCCATTTGATGAATAGGCCAATGCATATGAGAAGCTAAAGCAAGAACTAATTTAATAGTGGGCATCTTAGCTACTAGAGCAAAAGTTTCATTATAATCTAAACCTTCAATTTGAGAAAAGCCCCTAGCAACTAATCTAGCTTTAAACTTGCTAACTTCATTATTTTCATTAACCTTAGTTTTATACAACCATTTGTATGAAACAAGATTCTTACCTTGAGATAATGGAACTAAATCCCAAGTATTATTAGCAATTAAAGTATCATATTCTTCTTGCATAGCCTTTTGCCAATGAGGTTGACCTTTAGCTTGTTCATAAGTTTGAGGATCATTTGAATGCATAATGTTAGACATCAAAGCATAATTACAATAATTGTCCTTTCTTGTTTTAGGTGGATTTTTAGCTAAATAATCCTCACTTTCTTGCAACAAATTTTTAAACTATTTTGGCATTCTTTTAGATGTAGGAGTATCATCACTAGAAGAAGAATCATGAGTAGAGATTTCAACATTTTCATCATCACTATCACTATGAGTAAGAGATGCATTAGGAGGGTTAAGAGGAGTTTCAACTTGAGGATTATCCTCCACAACAATAACTTTATTTTGAGAAGAATCAATATTATGCACTTTAGAACAATCATGAACACCATTTTCAGCAATGCATACATCTCTAGCAACTTTAACTTTGTTAGTAAGAGGATTATAAACTCTATAAGCTTTAGAATGTTCATCATAACCAACAAAAATATGATAAGAAGATTTAGCATCTAATTTTTGCCTCTTTTGTTTAGGTTTGTGAACATAAGCAATTGAACCAAAAATCCTTAAATGCTTAAGATTGGGCTTCCTACCAGACCAAGCTTCTTCAGGAGTTATATCCTTTAAAGCTTTAGTAGGAGTCCTATTAATAATGTAAGTAGCACAAAACATAGCTTCTGCCCAAAATTTATAAGACATATTTTTAGCATGTAACATACATCTAGCCATTTCAACAATAGTTCTATGCTTCCTTTCCGCTACACCATTTTGTTGAGGTGTATAGGGAATAGTTAGCTCATGCTTAATACCAAATGATTTCAAATAACTATTAAATGCATTGTTCACATATTCTTTACCATTATCAGTTCTAAGAATTTTAAGTGTAAAACTAGATTGCCTTTCAACAAATTTATGAAATTCAGAAAATATATCAAGAACTTGATCCTTACTATGAAGAAAATAGATCCAAGTTCTTCTAGAAAAATAATCAAAAAAAGTAAGTGCATACCTTGATCCTTGGATGGAGTTATTCTCCATGGGTCCCAAAAGGTCACTATGAACTAGGTGCAACTTATGAGTTGCCCTCCATGATTGACCATGTGGAAAGGGCTCCCTATGCATCTTACCACTCATGCATCCTGTGCATACAATTTTAGATGGAACAATACTAGGCAATCCATCTACCATATTAAGCTTTTGCATTAAAGCAATATTGTTAGCATTTATATGACCAAGTCTTTCATGCCAAACATTGAAATCAATGGTAGATATTAAAGAGCATCTAGATTGAGCAAACTCATAAAATTTGAACAAATTATCATTGTCTAATTTAGCATTAGCAATGACCTTGTTTTGTTTTGGATCAATAACATAGCACATATCTTTGTAAAATTCTATTTTATAATCTTGACAAAGCTTAGCAACTGAAAGTAAGTTAGTCTTTAATTCAGGAACATATAAAACATCATGCAATTTACCATTAGGAACATTCACATCTCCAATTGCTTCTACTTTACAAGTATGATTATTAGCAAGTTGAAGAGGAACATTAGATATATCAGGTTGCATAGACTCAAAAACTTCTTTATGTGAAGTAACATGTTGAGATGCACCTGAATCAATAACCCATTCAAGAGGTTGAGAAACATTAGAACTACAAGTAAAAGCACGTCTAGATTGATTTGCATTATTTTGAAACTTATTATTATTAGGTTTATTTTGTTGTTGATTATTTTGCTTCATAGGCTTTTTCTCATTTTGCTTTTTAAAACAAGTGTTTTGCCAATGACCATCCTTATTACAATAAGTGCAATGTGGTTTCTTAGAAGAGTTAAACTTTATAGGATCATTTCCATTATTATAATGAGGTTTGGAATTATAATGTTGTTGTTTAGAATGAGGTTTAAATTTTTTCTTATGATTAGACAAGAAAGCATGTTCATTAGACTTAAGAGTACCAAACTAAATTAACTTAGCCTCTTCTTGTCTTAATAAATCATGAGAAAGCATGTTCATTAGACTTAAGAGTACCAAACTAAATTAACTTAGCCTCTTCTTATCTTAATAAATCACGAAAAATATCATAAGTTAATTGAGTAGCTAAAGAAGGAATAGCTAATTGAGCATAAATATTAATAATGAATTGCTGAAATTGTCTAGGAAGACACTTTTAAAGAATAAGATGAATTAATCTAAGATTATCTAATTTAACTCCTAAACCATCCAATTGACCATTTAAAGCATCAAATTTTAATAAAAATTCATCCATAGATTTAAAATCAGAATACCTCAAATATTCAAGTTGATCTTGAATTTGATTTTTTCTTGATTCATTTGTACTATCATAAATTGTTTTGAGTTTGTCCCATGCTCCATAGGCAGTTGTGCATGTCCCAATATGAACATAAAGTTCGGGTGACATGGAGATACCTATGAGACCAAGGGCTTCCTCATTTTTGAGATTCCATTTTTTGATTTCATCTTTAGATGCAGATGAACCTGGTTTAGATTTAGGATATGTAGCTACATCTAAAAGATGTTTAAACCAAAAAATAAAGCATATATGAGTTTTCCAAGAATGATAGTTAGAAGAATTCAACTTAATTTTAGGAATCAAAGTAGACATGATTGTAATAAAAAAATTCACAACTTTATGATAAAAATAATGACTACTTTAAATATTTGCTTAAAAAAAAAACTCTTTAAAAAAACAAATAAATTGCTTAAATTTAGAACAAAATAAAACCCCTTTAAGATAAAATTGGAAACAATAACCTCTTTAAGAAATGAAAACTAAATGTTTAATACAAATATTCAACTGTATATTTTTCTAATAATGAATTGAAAAAATGAGATAAAGAAATTAATTGAAGAAATTAAATTAATATTAATTTAATTTATATGAAATTAAAATTAATAATATTAAAAAAAATAAAAATTAATATTGAATTATTATGATGGATTAAAAAATTATTAAAAAAAACTCAAAAAACTGAATACTAAATTTTCATATAAAAGAATGTTTTAAAAAACTTACAAGCTTAAACTTTTTGTTTTTTAAAAATTTATATTAAAAGAATATTTTAAAAACTCAAATGAAAAAGGCAAAAGCTTTTATTTGTTACTTTTTCCTTATAAAGACTATTCTTAAATTTTTTTTAAAAATGACTTAAAGTAAAAGTTCTTACTTGAAGAACTAATCAGAGCTTTTTTTAAAAAATTCTAAAAATCCTCTTTCATTTTAAAGATGGAAAAATATTTTCTTTTAAAAGAGAATGGGCGGGCAGAATAAAAAATTTAAAAAACCAAAAAAGCGGGCAAATAGATAAAGATTTTATAGGTTTAAATAGAATGAAAATAAATGTAAGTGCAGGAAGGAAGGCTGAGCTACGCAGGGAAAGAGTAGAGCGTGGGTACAAAGGGAGGTAGAGTAAATAATTTTGGCAAAGGCAAGGGAGGGAAGTACAACTCTGGAAAGAGTAGAGGAATGAAACCCCCAAAAAAAAAATATTTTTGTTTATTTGTTATATTTATTAAAAAAAATAATAGGGTTTAAAATGTAAATTGATTTATTATTGATTTTTTAAAACTTTAAAAAATAAGGATTTGATTTTTTTGAAGAAAAAAAATTGCATTATCAACATAGATGATTTTTTGAAACAAAAAAATTATTTTTCTTAAAGAAAATAGTATGAAATATTTTAGAAAAAAAACTGAGTTAAAGAGGTTTAGAGAACTAAAAAAATGACTTTTTTTTAATTTGTTCTATTATACATATTTAAAAGAAAATATCTTTTACAGATCTAATATACAGATTTGCAAAAAAAAGTAGATTAGCTTTTTTTCTAAAACGAATTTCTGAAGTAGAGTTAGAACCCCTAAAAAAAATTAATTTTTTACAAAAAATTGAACATGCAAAAAATGGGTTTTTGAAAAACTTGAACTATAACCCTTTATTTGAGGGTTTTTAAAAAAATTGCATAAACTTAAATATGCATGCAAACTAAAATACTTTAAAACTTTAGATACAAAATCTGCACAAAGGTTAGAAGACAAAAAACAACCAAGATTAGGCACTAGCTCTTCTTCTCATCTTTGAGAGTGTCTCCAATGGTGTGCTGAAAAATTTGGTAAACCTTCAACAATATAGCTCACAAGATATTAGTAATACCAAGCTCTGATACCATGAAAGGAAATAGAAAAGAGCAATGGAACGTACTAATAAAGAGCAATTGTTTGAAGAAAAGAGATTACCAAATAAATTGAAGTAGCCAAACCAAGCACCACCAAAGCAAGAGAGACACAAAAATTTGTTAAGGGGAAAAAACAAGAAAAAACCCCAATATTATGAATGGAGGCAAAATACCTAAAGAATAATACAAAGAGAGAGAGCTTCAGCCTTTGCTTGCTTGCATGAGTCTTAAAGAATGAAAGGAGAGGCACCTCAATAAGTAGAGGTGAGAATGAGGAGTTAGAATGTAACTCCCAACTCAATGAATTCCACCATTCATCTATGTGTGTGCAAAGCGTCACCTCTTAAGGGGTGGTTACAAATAATCCTTAATAAAGGAATTAAAAAATAAGTCATCCTCACACATGTGTGAGATGACAAAAAGACAAAAGACTTGTAGGGATTCCTTTGGAATATTCCTACAAGTTAATAAAAAATTACAATTAAAGAATAACCTTTACCAAGTAAAGATTAATCTTCTAACAAATTCTCAGCCTTTTTTTGCTTCTTGAAGTATTTTGGGAAGCCTTCATTTGCAGTATTTGGGAGTTTCTATTTGTTGTTGAAGATTATTGTCTTTGAATTTTAGGAGATTTGTCATAGTTGATTATGGGGTTTTCATTGCATCCTATTGTGATTATGTTGGAAAGGGGAAACTATAAACAATGGAAAGATGGTATCATAAAACATCTCAGATGGCTTCATTTGTTGCCATATTTGTAGAATCTTGTTCCCCCTCCTGGTACTGATAGTAAGAAATTTGCATGGAATTTCAAAAGGGATCATGTCCTAGGAGCTATTGCAATACATACTAATGATGCCACTTTGGATGCTATTGATCATTTTGAGTGTCCTTATATTCTTTGGACTAAAATTTGGGAAATACATGGAGATCCTGATACCCGCTATTCCCAGATGATCTTGTTTCAGATTGTTTTGTGCCTCTTCATTTTTTAGACAGGATACCCTATGATAATGCTACTATGCAGGAGTTTGAAGTGTTGGAATAATTTGAGTCTTCAAATGAGGATGACGAGGGTTCTTCAGATGCTCCTTCTGCTCCATCAAGGACAGTTGATATACCTTCATCTTCAGTGGTTCATTGTGCAAAGTCATTGAGTGAGGCTCTTATCATTCCTATTCAGTAGGACCATTCATTTTGTGTTGATGATTCATTGAGAACATCTAGTGATTCATCACAACCAGTGTCTCATTGTCTTCCCGATTGGGATTCTTATTTTTTGAACATTAGTTCATTGTTCGTGGAATCTCACATTTCTATGTTGGAGGACACATTTGAGGGTATATCCCTCCTATTTGATGATAGTTGTGGTACAAATGTTGTCACCCCATTTCAGTCTCTGGATATTGTACAACATCAGTTTCTAGTGATACCTTGTTTTTCATCTTCTATTGTGATTAGGCATGTTCCTGATTGGTTTGTGGCATCATCTTCCAAGGTCTTGGTGATATATGAGTAGATTCTAGAGACATCATCATACATATTCATGCTTCTTTCTTTGAATTCCTATCTGGAATGAGAATAATACCTGCACTTATATTTGGTTTTGTTTCTTCCGAAAGGGAGACAAGTTGTTTGTTGACATTGAATCATGTTTTGTCTTCATACACTTACCATTTTTGTAGGTGATTAGACATTGTGGGGGGATATATAAACTCTCTCTCTTTCCCTCTTATTGGGGGGGCCATTGATTGTTGTATATACATGGTGTATATAGTCCTTGTGGGGTGTTATTGAGTCCTCCATCCATGCATCATTTTTTTTTCTTTTCTCTTTTGGAGAGGGTTTTTTTTCTATAGGGTTTTTCTCCTTTTCTCCAGTTGTGAGAGATTGCATTGTAAATGGGTACCTAACATGGTTGTGTAGTCGAGACCCATATAGCATTCTTTGCATTTTTGTATTTTCATTCTCCCTAAGTTGCACTTAAGCGAGGTGTTAGCGTAATTAAGTTTTCACTTAGGGTAGATTACTCTGATTAGTTTCTCCTAGGTGGTTTTTCCCATGTGGGTAGTTTTCCCACCTAACACTTTTCTCATGGCTTTAAAAGCCTGTACATTGTGTAAATTAATCATCTCATATTTCATTTTCTTCTCTGGTGAAGTAGCTTAGTGCTCCTCTCTATCTCATGAAGGTTTCTTGTCATTGATTTTTCCTGGGTTATTCACTCTAATAGCTAGAAAATTAGTTTTTAATATTTTTGGAAACTCCTAAAAAATTCATAACAAATTATTACTTGCAAAAAAATTATAAAAAAATGTGTTACATTCGAGCATTTTTCCTTTACTTATATTGAAAGATTAAAAAAAAAAATCTCATACTTAGGTTGGCCAAAATGACACTTGTTATTTTTTTTCAAAAAGTATAGTACTTCATTGAAATTTTAAATTTTCACCAGATAAATTTACTTTTTTCTAAAAAAAACTAGCAACCTACAAACTACATTCAAATTACAACAAATTCTATTCCTACATATTTTCGAAATTATGTTAATAACCTATTCAAATTTTTATGTCAAGTTTCTTAACTTTGATTTTTTGCATTTTTAGTGCCACTTAGAGGCATAGTTTGGCCTATAATGATTCTCCACTCACCCTATTTCTAATTACTTTAAGTGTTTGTGGTGAATTTGTTCCATTCAATGCATGTAGGGAGTTAGTACTGTTTTCTTTTTCCTTAGAATCCTTTTTCTTAAGTTTTATGTTTGATTCTTTTGAAGGTGCTTCTCCCTCTTCTTCAACCTTATTATTTTTCTCACTACTAGAACAATTATGACTCCTTGACCATTTTCTATATCACAATTCCAACATAGGAATTTTTCTCTTTTCTCTATCTCTTGTTGTGGAGAGAGCTTACTAATTTCTCTTAGGTTAAAATTGTTTTCCATGTTTTTTCTAGTAGGATTAATTTAAATCTTGTGGCCCAACTAGTATTGGTATTCTACCAAAATATCTTGGCTTTGAAAATTTAACATGCTAGTTTGCTACCATATAATGTGGATATGTCCCAAAATTCAAAATTTAAAAATATCAAGTTACCGAATCCTACCCTTTTCCACTAGTCTTTGGGAGCCAACTTGATACAAATTTGAAAAATTATTCATTATGTATTAGTATTTAAAAACATTAATTTGAATGTTTAAATACGTCTAAGAATAATCCTAGATCATTCAAATATTTAAGTGGTTAGGATCATTCCTAGGAATATCTCGATTTGGAGCACAACTTGCATCAAAATTCATTTTCAAATTTAGGACATTGCTTGCTTGCAATCAACCAATGCTTAGCCAAGGTTGCAAAGCTAGTTTTTCAAGGAGGGTGATTAAGGAGAGCATGAACCCTTGCAATTCAACCATTTATCCCAAGGCATTTTCAAATAGTTCCAATACTTACATGTCAACAAAGAACAAGAATCACAAAAACCTACATCCATTCAACAAAGTTAGAACAATACCCAAGAGATCATATTTTCACACAAGATTGATTTTGAACTATGAGATTGACCCACATAGAGTTTTAGATTTGTATAAAGTTTGAGGATAGCTTATACACCAAGGTCATTAATTTTCTATATTGTGACAAAATGGTTCTTCAAGTCATCAACATTCATATTCCATCCTTGTATCAAAATCTAAGTATACATTTAATTTTCAAAAATAACTTTGATTCCACATTTGTCTTTCCCAACTACTTTAAATTAATCTAAATTAATTTATACTTCATTTATATGCATTTATTAAATTGATCTAGATTTACATAAAGAAACATTTTTCCTTCATAATAATAAATCATTATTTGAAAAGCTTACAACATTGTTATTTTAAAATGAGTTTTAATTAAACTAAAAGAAAAAGTAAATGTAGATTTTAAAATAAATTAAATACACTAGAAAATAATATTAATTAAAACATAAGAAGCCATTTGAAAATTACAAACCTTACATCTGCTATTACAAATTTTATTAAAAAATAGAGAAACCTCTGAAAATAAAATTGTTGAAAATAGTATTTAATCAAATATGATTGAACAACTTCTAATATTATGAGGTAATGATTCTTTTAACTTCATGGAACAACCTACCAAAACCATCTTCTTCATCTTTGTGAGACCTTGAAAGCTTGATGGCCATTCTTCTAACCCAAAACAATGGCTCAAATCTAACTCTTCCAAATTTTTGAGTTGCCCAAAGTTTGAAGGCAACTTTTTCAAATTTGAACAATAATCTAAGTGCAAACATTTTAGGGAAATGAGATGTCCAAAGCTGGAAGGCAATACACATAATGCAGAGCAACCACTTAAATATAATGATGTCAAATTGCTAAGTTGCCCAAAGTCTGAAGGCAATGTTTTCAATTCATGGCACTGATCTAACCACAACCTTGTTAGATTGTTGAGATCCCCCAATTTGGAAGGAAGTTCTCTTAATTGATGGCAATCAATTAAATATAGTTCAGCTAACTTTGATAGCTTTTCCACTCCATTTGGTAGCCTTTGCATATTTTTCAAGTCAGAAAAGCCTAATTTTACAACCGAAGAAGAAGTTGAAGTGACCGTGGGAGGAATGTTAGAATTTGCAACTCCATTCTCAGAAGAACCTATAATGTGGAGAGCGAGCAGGCTTGGAGGAAGCTACATATTTGCACAAAAAATATGAACTAGGATTAAGTGTCATTATACAATCTAATGAAAGCTTTAAATTCAATGAAAAATATGATTTAAAGAGGTAGAGTTTACCTCATAGAAACTCATGTCTTGCGTGAATGGGCCTCTGTACCTGACAAGATGCCCAAGTTTATCGAACTCCATTGGTAAATCAGGAACATTACTAGGGATTGAAAGATTTCTGAGTTGTTTAAATGGTTTATGACATTTCTCCCTGAATATTATTGCCGTTCCTTCATAAGACAACACTCTTAAGGATTTGCTCATACAATTTAGATGATTTTCATTGATTTCAATTGGAGGCTGGTCATATTCCTCATTTAAAAGGATGCCTTTTAAATTTTTGATTTTCTGCAAGAAAAATAAACCATACATTTCATTATGACTATGGCTAACAAAAGTATTTTCATAAGATTGAGAATAGATGTACTAAGTATGACATACCTCTTCATCTTGCAAACATTTTAATAAAGTCTCAGGATCTCTGATTCTGTTTTGCTCTGACATCTTTTTTCCTCTTGCTCGAACTATGTCATGAACAATTACTGTACCCATTTCAGATATCTTGATGAATGAAGCATCTTCTAGAGCTCTGAATTCCTCCTCTCCGACTATGTAGGCCACTTTTTTACTTGGCCAATCATGAAAGAAGGATGTGATATCTAGAAAAGCCTCTTTCACAGGTGGTAACAATCTGTGATATACAAAATCGATCATACGGTCACTGATATCTTCCTCTTCAACCTTCTCCCCTTCTCTAAGCAACTCTAATACTATATTAATTGTATTTCTACTACTTATTGCTAGTTGTGAACCAGCGATTTCCAGTAGAAGCGGAACACCACCGCACAACTCAAGGAGGTCTTGAATATTCTTTTCATCATTGTAATCGGTAGCTTTCTTCAACAAAACCTTTATGGCCTGTGCATGTGGAAGAGAACTCACACGATATTGTTGGCGTTGAATATTAGCGTTGGCTGTCTCGTGCAAGTTTCGAGTTGTGACAAGTATTCTACTTCTAGGTGGAAGGCAGCTGCCCAAGTCTTCAGGTAGAAGTTGCTTGAGATCTGTATTTTTCAGACCGTTGTCAATGTAGAGAAATAAGGCCTGATTGGAATGTTTTTTGCAAAGCGACCAGATCATTCCTCGACCTTGGTCACAGTCTGTCAATTCCACATTCTGTTGGAACAGTCCATACAAAATCTGCTGTTGGAGGGCTTTAAGATCTTTCTTGTTACAATTTTGATCCATATGAATTCTACAATGTTTATAAGTTTTGAGGTCACTCTGTGCATAAACAGCATCAGCGAGTGTAGTTTTCCCAATTCCCCCAAGACCGTACACAACCACAACAATCGATAATGCATCCTGTGCATTCAAATCAAGGAGTTGAATTACACTTTCCAATCCACTCTGGATTCCAACTGTAAGTTTTGCAGCAACACTGTGTTAGGATTTGCTTAATATAACAAGAAGATATAGTAAAATAAAAGTACCTTTTGAAGGATGGCCTTACCTCGTTCCTGGTATGCATAAAACTCCTGTGACTGGGGAGCAATCTTTGCTTGTCTGCTTTCTATCTCAATTACACCCAACAATGTGAGATCGGCATTTAAGCGATTTATTTCATCTCGAAAAGCTTGTAAACTCTTAGCATTCACGAAAGTAGTAAGAAACCTTCAAAGAATTCAAAATTAAATTTGATATTAGAAAAGAGACCCTGAATTTTATATCCTATTCTAAGATTTTAATATTATCTCATGGCAATTATTATCTCTAAAATTTTAATTATGTTATTATGTGAAACAGGGTGCTTTGACACCTTACAATTCATGTGTAGATTACAAGGAGTAATAGAATGCCAAACAGATGTTAGTTCAATCAACCCAATAGAATGACAACTCCAATAGCAATGGGCTTGATTCAAAGCATGAGCATCAATACCTGCATCTTAAAGCATGGTAATTGGTCAGGAAGAAGAAAATAGAATTTAAGACCCGCATTTGATAATGATGAAGGAACTGTGGAAGGCATATAAGCTACATTAAATTAAAGAAGAAAAATCCAACTTGAGGAAGTCTCTTGGGAAGAGAAAAATAGAACCAATGAACATAGTAAGGGGTGCACTATCAGTGTCAATGCGCATACCCAAAGGAATTAGGGAACAAAATCTTCTAAAAATTCGAGGAGAAGCCTGTGGATAAAGATAGGTTTTGAACAGACAAGAAAGAAGATGGAGAAAGTGGAAATGGAAATTGGTCTATGTGGCAATCGACCTGAAACATTTATTTAACTAAAATGATAGTCTATTCTCATTCTGTGTGTAAAGGTTTCACTTGTACCATAATTCATTAATTGTCCTCCTTGCTTGTTATATTGATAAGTGTGTATTATCATGTGGGAGATGGGAGAAGCTGTAAGGAGAAGAGAAGAGACTGCATTAGATCTTAGGAACTTATTACTCCTATGAGATTGTTTTAACGGTTATGACACTTAGGATGTTTGTAGGATTGAGAGATTGCCTGAGAGTTCACAAATTTTTGGGTGTTCTATGGATTGTAGGATTGTCTTTGTATTTCTGTACTTAGTTCTTTACAAGGAGCAATGAGACTTTCTCATGTAATAGTGACATTTAGAACATTCTTAAAGGAGAGGGAAGTAGGATATTTCCTCCGTACACATGAGTGCATGGGTGCACTTGGGACGATTTTAAGGAGAATGAAATCAAATTGTGTACCCTGTTTGTGATTTATGTCCATGCACTCTTGAGTTGTGTTACTCTAATATGTTTTGGTCGATAGGCCATTATATGTGAACATATCTTACAACTACCAAAAATCTTTATCTTTTTTTAAATTCATTTTTCGGACAACCAATCATATTTATTTAAGATAACATTCTATATTCTTAAATAGTTAATGGGCAGATGATATGCTGTCATCCTCTATTTCTAAGTAGTCTTCTTGGTAGCAATTTGTTGTCATAAATATTTATGTTTTATGTTATGACACAGAGGAAGCACTTTGTTCTTCTCAATGAAATTCTTTATCAATTTGTTAAATCAATAATGCATTCCTACCCTTTTCATTATGAGGATACTATCACTTATACCCGTAATCCATGAAAGGCCATTCAGTGGCCCTGTGGAGGGACCTTCCCTTTCCACTCCGGGCTAGAACCTTTAAGGAAGCCATCTAACCTTTTATGAGATCCTCCTCCGACTTCATCTTTGGAAGGAGCGGCTAATCTTCCTACTTCATTCCTGCCTCCCTCTCTGCCTTTCCCAGCACCATATACCAAGAAAAGCATCAAGAGAGGTTTCTGATGTGGAGCATCTACTTTAATATTCTCCTCCCACGTTCAGTCAGTTTAGTTGTTGTTCAGTCATTTCAAGACTCTTGTTTAACTATTTTTATTATTCTATTCAACAGTTTTATTTTGACTAGTCTTTACTTAACAGCTGTCAACTATTTTCTAGTTTTAGCATTCGAAGAGTTTGATTAGTTTGAAATCTCTAGGAGCTGAGTTAGATGAGTTCGTAGATTTTAAGGGAATTAGTAATGAGAAGAGGGATCGGCTCAGAGGAGACTGAGAACAGTAGAAGCTGAATGTTATATGCTCGATATTTTACAATCTTTCCACTGTTGTGGCTATTCTGATAATTTTTAGTGACCAATATAATGTAAGAATAACCAGTTATGTATTTCTCTTGGCTATATAGTGGATGTGTTTATGCCTTCTTGATTCTCTACTGTTGAAATTGCGTATATTCTTAAAGGTATGTCAGAACAAAGTATGTTTTGAGTCTAATTTGAAGGTTCTTAGAGTTTGAATTGCATCATTTTGTTATCAGTGCAAAACTAAAATGGTCCAAAGGGGTGCTCACGTGATCTGGGAAAGAAGAGGCTAGAGGAAAGCAAGATGGAGAGGTAATGCAGATGAAGTACTCAGAAGGTTGTAGGCCCTTGAGGCTAGGTTGCCTCATGAGAATTCTAAGGACAAATTAGAATTTCAAAGAGGTCAAGGAGGTGAATAGCTTCCGTGGGTTGGTGAATTTTATAAGAGATTAATTAGGAATTTCAGCGACATAAGCGCACCTTGACTGATTGCACGAAAGGGAAGGTCTTTACTTGGACAGAGGCAGCTGATGTGAGTTTTGAACAACTCAAAAGGAAGGTCAAGGAAGCACGTATGCTTGTTATATCCAACTTTGAGAAAAATTTTATAGTTGAGTGTGATGCTTCAAGGGTAGTTATAGGGGGAGTGTGAAGTCAAGAAGGAAAACCTATGGCCTTTTTCAGCGAGAAATTAAATGAAGCTAAAAAGAGGTACACCATTTATAATAAATAATTCTATGTTGTAGTACAAGCATTAAAATATTGGAGGCATTATCTTCTACATAGGAAACTCATCTTGATGAAAGATGATCAAGCCTTGAAGTACATAAATTCACAAAGTAAGTTGTCCCACAAACATGCCAAATGGACTTCATTCTTGTAGGCCTATACTTTTGTTGTGCAATACGAGGAAAAACCAATGTAGTGGCAGATGTCTTAAGTAGAAGGCATCATTTATTGGTTGTAATGAGTCATGGGCTGGTTGGTTTTGAAGAAATGGGCTGGTTGGTTTTGAAGAAATGAAGAGTGAAGATGTAAATTATTCATATTTTAGTAGCATTTATGCAATTCTACATAGTCAAGACCGTACAAGTATGCATCCATTTGAAGACTTCTTATTACTAGATGGCTTTTTATTTAAGGTGTCTCAACTTTGCATTTCCCTTGGATTGAGGAGAGAAAAGCTTGTGAGAGAGATGCATGGGTTGGGTGGACACTTTGGAAGAGATAAGACTTTTGGATTACCAAGTGAGAAACTCTTTTTCTCTAATATGAGAAGAGATGTGGATAGGTTTGTTGTTGCTTGCGGAGGTGTGCCCAATAGTAAAAGGACATCAAAATATAGGCCTAGACATGCCCTTGTTAGTGCCAAAGGAACCATACACTAATATTTCCATGGATTTCGTCTTGGGGCTGCCATGAATTGAAAGAGGTAATGATTTAGTGTTTGTGGTGGTGGACCACTTTTCTAAAATGGCCTTTTTCATACCTTGTAAGAAGACAAATGGTGCAAGTGAAGTGGCACATTTTTTCTTAATGGAAGTCATGAGTTTCCATGGTATTCCTAAAATTATAACTAGTGATAGAGACATCAAATTCTTAAGCCACTTTTGAGGGTCTTGTGGAAAAAATTGAATAGCATGTTGCAATTCAGTTCAACATACCATCCCCAAACCAATGGTGAAACTAAGGTGGTGAATAAAAGCCTAGGCAATCTATTGAGGTGCTTAGTGAGTGATAATCCTCAACAATGGGATTCAATGATACCTGGATCTGAATTTGCCTATAATTCCACCATAAATAGGTCTATAGATATGTCTACATTTCAAGTTGTGGACTTAATTGATCTACTAATAAACCCACATAACACCCAATAAGCTACAAATTTTGTAGAGAATATTTTAGAGGTACATCACTAAGTTAGGTCCAAATTGCAGTCCATGAATGATCAATATAAGAAGAGAGTCGATTCACATTGGAGAAGAAAAGTCTTTTAAGAAGGAGAAATGGTCGTTGTACATCTACACAAGGAAAGGTATCCCCAAGGTGCCTACAACAAGTTAAAGCCCAACAAGATTGGACCTTGCAAAATCATAAAGAGGATAAATGATAATGCTTACCAAATATTTTCGTGAGGACTTGGACATAAATCCTATCTTTAATGTCACTGACTTGTATTCACACTTAGCTAGGAATAATGAGGATGAGGAGAAAAGCAAAATGAGAAGTAAAACAACAATTGGACCAAGCACTTGGCAAAGAAGAAGAGAAAGTAGGTTGAACGAGTGCTAGATACGAAAATGGTGGCTACTTGATCCAAATTCTATAAACTGTATCTTGTTAAGTGGGAAGGCCTGTTAGATTCTTACAACTGTTGAATCACAAAAGCTGACTTGCTTAAGTACATCGAAACAACACCCTCTAAACCAATACCAGTAGGTTTAGAGTTACTAAGAGAAGGGGAGGATGGTGTGGAGCATCTACGTTAATATTCTCCTCCTACATTCAGTCAGTTGAGTTACTGTTCATTCATTTTAAGACTTTTGTTGTTTAGCAGTTTTGTTTGGACCAATCCTTACTCAACAGCTGTCAGCTATTTTCTATTTTTAGCTTTTGAAGAGCTTGATATGTTTGAAATCTCTAGGAGCTGAGGAGTAGGAGTTCATTGGTTTTTAAGGTTAGTCTAAGGGGTAAATTAGCAATGAGAAGAGGGAGCAGCTTAGAGGAAACTGAGAATAGCAGAATCTGAATGTTATATGGTCAATATTTTACTATCTTTCCACAACTGTGGCTATTCTGATAAATTTTAGTTACTGATATAGGATAAGAATAACTGGTTATGTATTTCTCTTCGTTATAGAGTGGATGTATTTATTCCTTCTTGATTCTCTGCTGTTGACATTACTTATATTCTTAAGGGTAAGGCATAACAGAGTATGTTTTGAGTCTAATTTGCAGGTTCTTAGAGTTTGAACTACATCAGCTTCTCTTTGTGGACTTTCCTAATACTCATTTTGGTTTTCCCCACAAAAGGAAGATATCGAAGTATGGGAGGCAACAGAGTGAACATCTGACTGACTTGACAACCTTCATCCTCCATACTAATGAAATTTTTGTTAACTTCTTTGTGGGGCTCTAGAAATTTCTTTCATATGCGAGGATAAACTTCTTTTGAACCATGGCAGTCATTGTGTATTATTATTTTTATATCTGAGACCTGACTTCTTTTCCACAACTTTGAGAACTAAACCCATTTCTCTCTAAGGAGCAAGAATCAGAAGGTGAAGAGATTTGTTTTCCTTGCAAACATTCACTCCATGCCCCACATTAAGGTAGATAAAACAACAGAGAAAAGGAGTGAGAAGAAAGTGAGAAAAGAACCTTCTGAAGGAGAGGTAAGTCCAATTCCCTAGAAATTTTCTAGCAGGCAATAATTGTGTAGATTCTTTCTAGCGATTTTTCATCTATTTTTACCAAGTCACCTAGACTTCAGCAATTTGTATAGAGACAAACTTATTCCAAAACTTTGTAGGGAAGCTGTACAAGCAAATCCAATCTTTCTAACGAGCAACAGGGGAGAAAAACTCAATAAAGCCAGGGGACCATCTTTCGAAAGAGATCTTCCTGTTTTGGATTCTGATATCCACATGGAGGAAAACATTATAACCCTCTAGAAAAGGAAAAAAACCAAAATAAAGAAACATTTCTAGGTAAAATATATTTCTAGGTAAAATATACCGACTGGGAGGTGACAAATAAGACTGCACTCATTCTTGGATTGTTGGGACTAAAAGCCAAGGCTCCTTACAATGCCATAACAAAGCATAGGCCCGAATCTTCACAGATTCTACTGCAACCAATTAATCTGAAATGGGACAACTGGAGTAGAGTCGGGCATAGCCAATATGGGGATGGACCCGGTAGGACCTTACTCTAAGAGGAACCACATTAGCCCCTATCAACACAGGGTGCTACTAGGAGCACTCTTTTCCCTCCCAGAATTCTGAAAATTGCGCATATTCTTCTCTGCATACTGCTGACAATTGATCTTGAATCTTTCAATGCATTATTTGACCAATTTATTTTCACTATGGTGGTTTAAATGCAGAAGACCATGGAAGAATGAGAGTTAGGTTTTTCACTTCAGGGAATACTATTTAAGCTGCAGATGGAGGATCTAGTATTAGTTATGTGGGAGAGTATTATTTTGCATAAAGAAGGGATTTCTTCTCTAAAGGGCATAAAGGAGAAAGGAAAAACCAAAAATGTTGTGTAAATGGCAAGAATGCCTGGGTCGGTTGAAAAATGGTGGGAAAGCACCTGTGACGTCATTCCATATTTAATCACATCTACCATATTCTTGGCGTGTTTCAGGTTGGGTAGAGAATCGAGGGCATAGAATGCTTTGCTTCAATGGTGTAAGAGCACCTGAAAGACGTTAAGATGCCCACTGATTGGTTCGGAGGGCCACGGTCATTCATCTTGCAATACGTTGCTAAATCTAGACTGTTTAACGTGTCACCACAATATTTGACTCTACCGGCAAAATCACTTAGTTATCTTGTGAATATGAAACTAAAGAGGGCTCTACTAAATAATCACAAAGTTGATATGGTAACTTCTATTTTTGTTAAATATTTGGATGGTCAAGATTTATCTTGTTTGAGTTGACCGGTTAACAAGTGTGGGGATAAAATAGAGGTAGTTAATTTAGTTTTTGGGCTTTTTAATCTCGTTTGTTTGTATTTTATTTTATTTTATTTATTTTTTTGGATATAATGACTCAACAAAATTTTAGAAAGATCAATGATTATGAATAAAACATACAAGATGAGATGTGGTTATTGTATTATACTCATTCTAGTCTTAGTGCAACACATGTTTCTAAGGTGAACCTTTCCCAATTAACATTACAACACACACCATCACTAGAGTTAGTTGACTTAAGAGGTCACGAGTTCAACACTTGATTTGCTTGAGGTGTGGATGAGGGTCCATTACACACACTCCAGAGGTTATAAGGGTGCTCATCTAAAAAAGTCACTACAACACACACAAAAGTAACACAAATCTATCACTATCAAGTTTTCAAAGTACATGCAACTTTAAACAATTTCTATCAAGTATATTTCAATGATAAAAACTTGTCACTATCTTATCTTTATTTATATATTGTTTAAAATATAAAGATTCTTTATAAAACAAAATTAAAACTATTATAAAACAATATTCTTTGATTCTTTATTTAATATTTTATTTCAAATAATTATATATTATAATTTGGACAATAAGTTATATCACATCATGGAAGTGCGAACCATTTCAACTACAATAAAATTGAATTATTCACATTTTGCAGGAGCTAAACATGACTTTCAAATAAAATCAAATGGATAATTGAACCTACCTAAAAATATCTGTCCTTGTTGATTGGGAAATGCACATGGCGCATCCCACCACAATGCATTGGACTGCCTCATTTAGTTTGTGCTTCTGCTCTGGCATTTGATCATTCAACCACACAATATGCTTTGCAAGATTAAACATGTCTTTGAGAAGTTCAAAACACTCTCGATAGTTTTTTGACCTCTGACTATATCTTTCTAATGTGAATCCCACCACAGAAAATGCTGCTAGCAACCAATGAGTTTTCCCAGCACCCTTGAGAAAATTCATAACTACTTTCTTTGTCTTTGCACGCACTGCATCCTTGAAATCTTGCTGCACAAACAACAATATAAATGGTTCCATTAATATGTAAATGTAAATTCTTCACATCCCTTATAATTTGAAGTAAATTAAACATGTTTAGAGTTAAAACCGTCCAAGGATACTTCAAATTAAATGGCATAGAAATGTCACCACCCATTAAAAAAATTATAGTTTTCAGATGCAAATTAAACCTTGTCATCAAGTCTGTCAATGTGCTTCTCTACTGTTTCCAGCAATGTTTGGCCATCCTTGATATAAAGACTTATTGATGCTTCTTCATTTTTAATGTCTGACTGCATATGAGAACACAAGACAGAGGGTGAGGTAGATTGGCAAGCTATGTTTAATATAAAGCTTATAATGAAATTAAAACAGAAAATACAATATTTTAAAATAATTATAAGATAAATAGAAATACAGTTTAAGAGAAGGTAATGTCAAAAAGAGGATAGAGTCTGCACATATTCAAATTCAAAGGGGATATAGTATGAATATCAAGTAAACTAAAAAGTATTCCACTGAAAAAAGCTGCCTTATTCATCAAACGGGAGTCTGGTTGGTAGTAACCTGATAAACTAGGTACCTAAGTTTGCTATATAAACTTAATATAATGTGGTAGGTCTAAAGTCTAGATTAATAATATTAGATTTTTATATTTCATAATGTTGACTGTTGCTGTTGTTGTTTCTGGATTTAATTGTGTGTGATTTTTGGATTACATTCTGTGATCTTATCTTTTTTCTGTTTAAACTCTCTAATATCTTGATAATAGATCACAGAGTGTGATTCCAAACGTTAAAGAAAAAATTCACATACAATCAAATCCAAAAACAATAAATTATAAAAAGTCTAAAACAAACGAATGTTCAAAATTGTTGCACTGCAAAAATTTTAGTTTAAAAAACCGAGATAACTTACTTTGTTAATTAACAGCTTCTCGATAAAGTGAATCAGATCGTTAAGCTGGCTAATATCATTGAATTTGTGTAGAAAGCTCATAAAATCAGTCTCTGTGGCAGTGGAAGGTTGACCAATGGTTTTTGGCTGAGAAGGTTGTGAAAGCTCTGAGGTGGAAGGCCCAGCAATAGCTTCCTCAGGAGTTGAAGAGGATGAAAAGCAACAAGATTGAGGAAAAAAATACTTGGCCATTGCTAACAGTGAGGAGATAATAGAGGGAAGAAAGAAAATGAAAAGATCCTGCTGCTTCTTTCCCCACAGACAAGATCACTTGCTTTCTTCTTTGCGATTCACGACCATGAAAGGCTTATTTAAATCAATTGTGAATGCGGGGCATGATTGAAAAGGAGGAATTCAATTGTGGGTGTGGGGCGTGGTTGAAAAGATGGAATTGCACTCCGTGCCTTCCCAGATGGACGGAAGTTTCAGCAGCGTCATATCTTTAAATCAATTTGTGAATGTGGGTCATGATTGAAAAGACGGAATTCAATTGTGGATGTGGGGCATTGTTGAAAAGCTGGAATTGCACCCCGTGCATTCCCGGATGGATGAAAGTTTCAGCAGCGTCATATCCTTAAAGTATACTTTTACACCTGGCAGCGTCGAATATGGGAAATGTTAATTTGGCAGAGCACTTCCTCCGAGGAATAAAATCTTTTAAATTATATCGTCGTATAATGAAACAAAATCATGGCAGCTCTGTTATGGAAGGTATGTCATCTTGTGTACCACATAAAAACAAAGATTCCCGAATAATCGTCATTTGTTGTTCTCTTTGCAGTGATACTCCCAGGTAGAGGATGCTCACTATGTGACAAATATAAAAATCAAAAACAACATTAGTACTCATTGCATTTGACGTGCGCCAAAGAAACTTTCTTGAATCGCCATTTTTATGGAATTGGATGGTTTAAGGAAATTTAATATAGTATTATCAAAGTCATGAGGTTTTGATGGTCTGTTTTTTATTTTAAAAAAGTGTTTATATTATTTTTATAAAACAGTATCATATATTCGAAAAAAAAAAGAGAGAGTGGGTGGAGATAATCACATTTTTAAAGTCTAAATGAAACATAAAAACATAAAATGTTAAGTGGTAAGAGTTGCAGCAAAGGGAAGAGGAGGAAAATCCAAGTCATTTGGTTTATGCCATTTATGCCATACATCAGTGGGGTTTAAGTGTCCACAAGAGGGTTATACCCATTTGTATGTTTCTCCTTACTATTATATTTTTCTTCATTCACATGATCAGACAAAATATCAAGTGCCAGCCAATAGAATTTACCGAAATGAAACCACAAAAACACATCTTGCAGGGCATCAAGAAGTTCTCCCACAAGCAACAGAGAAGCGGAGCATCAAGGAGTTGGCCACAACCAGGCCCACTAACCTTGATCCCTTCTCACAACAAGGGGAGAAGCCTATTTTGTGATTCTCCTAGTTTCCTCAAGTAGAGAGGCTAAGTCCACAGTGATTCCATCAAGGAGGGGAGTGCCCTCAAGAGGAGGGAAATTGAGGAACTATGGCAACAACATGAGGGGAAAATTATCCCTATGATCTAGTAGCACTTGTAAGTGAGTCACCTCAAGTGCAATTTTATCTGTTTGAACTTGAATCTGCAACAAAGCATTAAAATAAATAATAATTTTAATATATAGAAAAACATGACAATCCATATAACAATTAGAAAAAAATGAATTTCTTTTATCTTTCTATAGTGTCCCTTTCTAAATTATTAATGAAAAATAGCAAATTTGTAACAAGAAACAAGTCTAAACTGTAGATTTCTATTATCCTCACACATAAGGAATTAAGTTAATAGATCAACATGTGAATTTACATAGAATTAAATTGTGCATAAACTAATAAGAAATTGTATTGATTTGAATAACAATGAACTACTAATACAACAACCAAAATAATTACAAATATAAAATGGAAATTCCCATGCTAGACTCCCAACAAACCCTTGATGCTCCAAAGCACCCCTTGAATGAGAGTGATCTCAAAGAACCAAAGGGTTTTTGTCCTTTAATTTCAATGACCAATGGGATTTCATCCATTGATCACAGTCACTTATGGGTTTCTGTCCATAGAACATTGAACACAAAGTTCCCAAAAATACATAAGACAACATGATCATTACAATATAAAAGTTCCCTATTTTATATGTTTCCCTCCCAAAAGATTAACAAGTTGACCAAGATCCAAAATAGGAGCAAGGCCTAGAATTAAACTTTGCATGTCACATTGTAGACTTTTTTACCACTCCACATGCTATAGATTTGTATGTCATTCCACACACTACAATCTTCATGTCATTCCTCTTGCCTTTGTACACATCAAGCCCTTCTCGCCATTCATTTTTGTCTTGGGATGCATCAATCTACACCCGTAATACTTGTCGTGCAATCTCTGAGTTATGAAATAACTTACACAATAGAAGATATAATATAAAATATGTTGAAATTAGTTGATAATAATTGGGAATCACAAGCCACTTCGATGGGGCAAACCTCCAAATATCTCCAATGAGAACATAATTCACAATCTAATGATGAAATAAGGCTCACTACCTCTTTTATATACCTTATTCATGCTTAGGATATGGGTGATCCCACAATAGTGGTTTACAATTTTTGGCCAAACTAGACACTCATATTTTTTTTTAACACAATCTCTATATTTGGGCACCTATAGCGATTAAACCGTAAGGAATTTGAAGATGATGCAAACTAGAGTCTTGTTATATTTTGTCTGTAGATTCTAAAAATATTTTTTTCAATTTTTTTGGAATCATATTGCACTTCTTTTTCCATCTCCCACGAAAATTGGTTTTTTTCAAAAAACAACATTTTTAAAAAGTGACACACATCGTATAATGCATAACTTTTTTTCCTTGAAAGATAAAATTTCAATTCTTTCAAATTTAGATTTATAACTCCGATATCTAGCGCTTCCACTTGGTTAGATAGTTTTTTATTGAATATTTTTTCTTTAATCAAGTTTCAAAATCAAATCAATTACAATTCAGACATAACACAACCGTATAACTCATAACTTTTACTATATGTATCAAAATTATTATTATTATTTTTGTTCGATCAAGGACTCCAATATCTAGTGCACTCATATTTTTAAATTTTCTTTTTGATAATCTTCTATTTTTCCACTTGTGTAGAACAGAGAGTTTTGTTTTCAGTGAAAAACCTATATTTAATAAAACTTAAAAAACATATAGGTAATATAATCAAAACATACTAAAATTATATTCGTTGGATAGCTCGTTTTGAGGAGAACCTGATACTAGTTGGGTTTCTGAGATTTCCTCCATTTTCATTCTCAAATCGAGCTTTGAAGCGCAAAATTTTCAGCAATTCTGGTGCCTTAGGAATCAAGGATGAAAAAAGATGGGTTCGTCCGAACAAGTGTTCAGTCGAACAAATTAGAAATGTTCAGTCGAACAGGGGTTCGACCGAACCCTTGTTCGACCGAACCACTCACACATGGGATTAAAAAAAAGAAATTAAATGGGTTCGACTGAACATTCTAATCATGTTCGGTTGAACACCTTGTTTTTAATATTAATATAGATATTATTTATATTATTTTTAAATGATAACTTAAATTTGATGGCCATATGACCGTATTTAAAGATTTTTGCTATAGAATACAATCAAAATTTTAAAAAGATTGTAAAAGGAGATATTTTGGATAAACTGTGAAAATTTATATAGAATTATAATGATATATATGTTTAATTTATATATAATTTTACATACACTAAGGTATATCATAATGTTTTAAGGGCACCCTTGAATACTTAACCGTAATTAAAAACTTTGTTGATAGGTGAATTCGACCATCAAATTTAATCCTTGGTAGGAGGGAGATACTTCAGTGAGAGAGAGGGGCAAGTGGGAGAGAGATAAAGGGTAGGGGGTCCTAGGGTTTAAGGGTTAAGGGTAGAGGAGCTCGAGAGGGAGAGTGGGTAGGAGGGATAGAATTTTTAGAGAGACAGGGGGGAGTGGGAGAGCGATAAAGGGTAGGGGGTGTACAAGGG
>VDFB02084198.1:79590-103232 GCA_007258455.2 Sequoia sempervirens | reverse complement strand
TGAAATGGAAAAAAAAATTGAGGAATAATTCTTAAATACTCTCCTAACTAAGCCTGCTAAGTGTCCACACTTAGCTCATACAGATAGGATGAAGATATAAATGGAAAGTAGTGGAAATTTAAAATAAGCTATTTGACATGCTTGAATGAATCAATAAATATACATAAAATCAGTAAGCTCTTAAATTATAATTATGATTGTGAAAGTGGAGTGTACCTAGAGTTATTAGTTGGATAGATTTGTAACTCGTGTGTAGAAGTTGAATTGCACCATGCAAGATTTTTGAAAAGACTTCCCATGATGGATATGAGTTGCGGGTAGTTATGATATGTAGTGAATGTGTTACATGTGCGAATTAGGCTAGAGTGATGGATGAGAAGAAAAGGTTGTGTAAAGTACGCTTCAGGTGAAGTGATAGTTATTGTGAGGTACGGTAGAGATGAAAAGGTGATGTGATGGAATGAATTGGACATGTATATTACTAAATGTGTGAAAAACATGATGCAAATGCAATATGAATGGATATATATTATGATGGATATGTGAATGCTATAGGCGCATGTAACAATAGGTCCCTTTGTTTTTGGTTTGTGTTGTTGTAGGTCCCTTCTTCATCTGCACACTAGTTGAAGAAATGAAGATTTCCAATTGTCACCTATGCAATGTGTGCACGTGAAATATGTGAAGAAATTATACCTATGGAACATCAGTGGGCAAGCTATGTAGCTTGTCTATTGATACATTTTTAGAGCTAGTTGTTTCCATTGCTAGATTTCCCATGTCAGGTTCAAACTATTGTTGTAATGTAAGAAGGAAGTCATCCTTCTACAATGGTTTCTTATAAAGCTTCAATATGTGACCATTTACTAGAAATGAGAACTTTACTTCATCAATTGTTTGTAGTTGCACTGCTCTATTTGGAAATACTGTCCTTATTTCATATGGTGCAAGTCATATGGATTGCAATTTCCCTTTGTAATCTTTGTATCTAGAGTCACAAAGTAGATCCAAATCACCTGCACTAAATTCCTTTGTCTTAAAAAAATGATCATGTTAATGGATCCTTTGATTTCAGATAACTTTAGTGTGGTGTATGGCTTCCATTCTTATTTCATCCAATGCATTCAGGTTGTGAAATCCCTCCTACTATACTTGATGGGTCTAGTTAATAGCTAGTTTTCTCTCATTTATTTTATGTCTTTTAAAATTTCATTTGCTAAGTTCACAAACAATCCTGAACCTTATACATCTTTTATGTCTTTCATGCATCTTAAATCAAACTTTTGTATGTGGAAATATAATTATAGTATGATGGTACTTGTATGAATGGATGTGTGAATGTTCATGAAATTCAGTATGATTCTATACTTAACTCATGGTTGTTAATGATGTGTATACTTTAGATGAATCTAACCTCTTATAGCCAGAACTATAGCCTGCAACAAAGGGATCACCGACAGTTGCAGGGGAGAGTCCAAAATGTTGTAATGCGACAGTTCTAGGAATTAATGAAGGTGACCATTGAAATGGTCAACCATGAGTCACCAAATCATCGAATAAGATGAGAGGAGGAAGGATTATACTTCGATAAGGAAAGCCATGACGCGATAATTTTCATGGAGCACTCTTTTTCAAACCGTTAGGGTAGAGTTTTAGTTTTACTTCTTTTCTATCTTTTTCAAGTATTATTTTCAGTTGAAAAGACTAGTCCTCTCCCTATACCAGTCACAAACATCCTTATACCACAATCAACTAATGCTTCCATATCATAAGTATTCATCCCATCTACTTCAATTCAACCCTCCATACCTCCATTAAATGCTCATGCATCAACATATGCTTTGCAATACATGAATCCACTCTTCCAACAATCTATCTCATCTAGTCATGTTACTACATCCATCCCCATAATAAACCCTCAAATCTCCTCATCCATCCCATATATCTCTCAAGCCTCCACATCCACTATACCTATGAACACATACATACTCCAAAGTTGCAATCCTTTGATTTACCAATTCAATTCATCTAACATTCTACAAAACCAATCATCTATCCCTTCAAATATTACTACCCAACCTCCCAGACACATATCCACCTTGGTACCTATACACAATATTCACCATATATAAATATAAAATCTTTTCTAAATTGATTGTCAGTAGACTTAAACTTGTGCTTCATAGGCTGATATCTCCTAATCAAAAAGGGTTTGTTCTGGGTAGACAAATTATGGATATTGTTTTTTCTAATCATGAATATATTCACTCCATAGAGTATAATAAAAACCTAGTACAATACTTAATTTGGATATATCTAAGGCCTATGATAGAGTGTCTTGGTCTTTTTTATTTGTTGTTCTGCAAAAGTTTGGTTTTAAAGAAGGATCTTGAAGCTTATTAAAGCTTGTATTACTACTCCTAAATTATTAGTGTTAGTAAATGGTGTTCCTAAGGGGTTATTTTTCTATGAAAAGGTCTCAGAAAAGGTAACCTACTATCCCCTTACATTTTTATAATTATGGGTGAAGCTTTGAGAAGAAATCTTCAAAAGTTGATTAATGTTGGTTTGTTGAAAGGGATTAAAGTTTCTTCTTCTTTTCCTCTCTCTTCTCATCATCAGTTTGTGGACGATGTTGTCCTTTTTGGAGCTTCCTCTATGGTGGAAGCTAATTATTGTAAAGCTCTCTTGGATGATTATGCTAAGGTGTTTGGTCGGTATATCAATTACAACAAAAGCATGTTCTACTTCTTTAATACTGATCCCCCCTCTTAGAGATAGAATAATAAGAATTCTTGGTTGTCAAATGGTTGAACTTCCTGCTACTTATTTGGGGCTTCCTTTATCTACTAAGAAAATTTCAAATATTTACTGGAATAGTATAGTGGAAAGGATACAAAAAACGTTGGCTAGTTGAAAAGGGAAACTGCTAAGTCAAGATGGAAAACTTCAATTATTGAAAGCTTCTTTATAAAATATCCCAGTCTACTATCTTTCTTTATAAAAATTTTAGCTTATATAGTTGATAAATAGAACATATTCAAAAAAAAAAATTGTGTTCTAGTATTGAGGAAAAAACTAGGATTGCCCTAGTCAGCTAGGAAAAGGTTTGTAATTTGAGAAGTAGGGTGGGTTGGGAATCAAAAGATTGTTATGGTTTAATAAATTCCTTCTAGTTGGGGTGGGTTGGAACTTCATACAAAGTAATAAAGAGTGGGGTATTGTCCTTAAAGCTAAATATTTGAATAACAAGGATCACAACTACTTTTTAACTCCCTCTGGTATTCTTTAGGGTCCGATTGCTTGGAATAACTTAAAGTCATAAATATAATTAAGCAAGGTTTGTTTCAGAGAGTGGGAGATGAGAAGAAAGTTATTTTTTGGAATGACATTATCTTGATGGTCAAATTTTATCTGCACTTCAAAATTTTGATCATATTAAAGAGTTGCTTGTTAGACAAAATGGTGAAAAGCTTCATAGATATATTGATTGGAATGGTCAAAACCTAAGAAGAAGAATTTTGGGGAACAAATTGTTGGATGAAGAATTCTGAGAGGTGGAAGGCAACAAAGATGGAAGGAGGACATTGAGCTATTAAGGAAGATAATTGGAGATTTCCAAATTTCCTCTTTGAATAAAAAATATGAATGCATTTGGGTAAGACATACTTTTACCTTCTTCTACAATGTTAGTTTTGCTTATTCTCTAGTGGTTAATCAGAATGGGGATCCTTCTTTTAATTGGAATATTGTCTAGAACAGTAGATTACTTCCTAAGGTTAATTTCTTTTGGTGGACAATTATACACAATAGAATTCTTTATATTGACAACCTACATAAGAGAGGCTTTTTATTGGTTAACAAATGCACTATGTGTTATAATGAGGAGGAAACTATTGAACATACCTTTCTTCACTGTGATTTCTCAAGAGAAGATTAGGTTGAGGTGTTGTAAAATCTTAGTTTTGATTGGATCTTTCCTAAGTCCTTAAGAGACTTTTTACTCTCCTGGTATGGGAGTTCCTCTTTCTCTTGTAATGTGATTCTTGAAATTTGGAAGCAAATTCCTCCTTTTGTCTCCTGGGTTTTATAGAAAGAAAGAAAGAAAAGGATATCAAAGAAATTTCAAGAAACAACAAATAAGTATTTTGAAGTATTCAACATAATTCGAAAGAAAATATTAATTCTTTGAATTTTGGTTATGTTAAGAAGATACCTTCATATATAAAATTAAGGATTAAACAAAATTGGGGGGTTAGCCAAGATCTAACTAAAGTCAACTAGGGAAAACTTATCTTAGGAAAAGTGTTAAATGGAAATTGCTTGATAAGAAATGGATGAATCTTAAGTTTGATGGATGTTCAAAAGGAAATCTAGGTGTTGTTGTTGCTAGAGGAGTTACAAGGAACAAAAAGGAGTTCTTGTTTAAGGGGTATTGCTAAAAACATTGGTAGAAAATTCAATAATGAGGCAGAAGCTACTGCTATCTAGTGGGGTACAATAAGGATGAAGGAGAAGTGTTTTCATAAATTAGAGATTGGAGAAGATTAAAAAATGATTATTCAAATTTTAAAAGGTAATATGATATCTCCTTGGAAGATAAGAAATATGATGGATGACTAAAAAGAATGCTTATGGGTTTCTCGCAAATTATAATCAATCGTATCTACAAAGAAAAAAACTTGGTTGTTGATGTTGTTTCCAATGAAGAGTTGAATTGTCAAGATTGGAATTATTGGTTGAATTATGATCTTCAAGAAAAGTGAAGGAGATAGTGTCAAATGAAAGACAAAATTTAAATGAGTCCAAATAAGCCAAAAATGATTTTATCCTATTTAGGGTTCAAGGGTGGCATGGCCTTTAGCTAGAAGGAATTTCAAAAGTTGTATGAGCTGGATAGACAATTTGCCACAATAGATTATTCATAATGAAGAAAATAATGGAAAATAATTTTATTTTACTAATTGTATTTTATTGATCTTCTCCCTGTAACAACCCTGGTGTTCTTCATAGTAAAATTTCCAATGTTTTCACCTCAAGTGATAAAATATGATGCCATGTCATAGCAATAAAAAAAATTCTTCCAATAATGCAATTACATGCATAATTGAAATAACACAATTTCCAATTTGTCAATGCAATCCAAAGTAATTACACAAATCTTCAAATAACATAGATTTCATAATGAACAAAGATGTCTTACAAAAATCAATAGAGATTTCATTCTAATATAATAATTTCACAAATTACAATATTCCAAGAATGTACACTATTACAACCACAGCTCCACCGAGCTTTGGAGCATAATATATAGATGGTCTAGGAATCCTCCTTTCAAAACCTTAGTATTTTGTCACCTGCTAAGGAGGAGAAGCATCGCTCAAGTGCTTTTCTGCCAACCACAGACTCATATGTTGTCCCCCACACATCTATCAATGATAGATGGCCCTACCCTTCGACGAAGGTATTGGTTGGGTAACTCTATACAACATACCACTCTAAGCTTAGTGTTGTATCAAACATGACTTGATTTATAACCTACACTAGGTATCCCTCATGCATTTAAGTAGACACAGTGAAATGACAATGGAGTCTCAGCTTACACACTTTTCATAGTGGATTCATCGGACATCCCCACTACTTTGGCCAAAGTGTTCTCACTAAGTATAATCGAGATGGTCTACCATTCACCTACACTATGGCAAGATCGTTTTGACTTAAGGCCATTATATCTATGCCTAGGAAATCCCTCTCCACGGGCAAGCTACTCCCCAGGATAACCTATCTCTTTAACATCCTAAGGAAACAAAACTCATAAAGCATAAGTACTAGTTCCCTCCTAGTGAATCCCAGGAATAACCTACTAGTTCCTTCCCTTCACTAGATAACAACCCCAGGAGTAACCTATTAGCCATCTAGCATAATTAAATATCTAGCTATGAGTGTTCCTTAAGCTTGTCTACGTTTGATCATATCTAGTATAATAACAATACCTATGACAAACATCCTCTCTTACCCATTTCTATTCATATCTAGTATAATAACAATACCTATGACAAACTTCCCTCCTATCATGGAGTAAATACAAACACAATGCATGTCCCCAACCTAAGAGTTGACATATCAATAGAGGACTCCATTCAAGAGTATCACCTCTTTGACTAAAAGGGATTAAAGTTATGAATAAGCCTTATGCTTCCCATGTTTATTCACATCTAGTATTAACATAATATTAATACCTATGTCAAACAATTTCTCCTATCACAAAGTAATTACAAACAATGCACAAACAAAGTAAATAGTTTCCACTTTTCTTTCAAAGAAAACATTACTTTTCACTACATGCAAGTATCAACAAGACTAGATCAATCAATCAAGATACAACTCATTTATAAATAGAATAATCAAAATAGAATATTCTCATGCATGTTTAATAGCTTCCCAATTCAACTAGTTGCAGTCACAACACCTTTAGAACAACAACTTTCTCCAACAAAGACTAACAAGCTCTTATCTCTCAAGTTGGCAATTGCTTCTTCTCAAAGACAACTAAAACTCTCTTAATTCTCCAGGATCTCCTTCACTATTTAAAGAAAAAAATATTGTTGATAATAAAGCACACTAAATTGCAGATTTGTTGTAACAACGCATAAAATAGTGTAAGGCATCCCAAACAATGAACTCCTTGTTGCTATTTATATAGCAAGCAAGCAACTATACTGCCTACAATTTAGGCATGATAATGACAGTAGAAAACATGCAAAGCAACTCAAACACAACTTAGAAAGATGGCGAGTAAGTAAATAAAGACTCAGCTTGACTACTAATAGATCGATCTACTTATTGACAACAATTGGACAATAAATCAACTCTCCATGTGATAGAATTCAACTACAAACTTCTATGAATAGCAGAACACAAAGGTGACATGATTTTACTATCAAGAGAAATAGGAAATAACCAAAGCATGCCACCCATAATAGCATCAACTTAGTCCATGCTAAGTATAGACTCATAAACTCAATTGATTAGACAAAGTCATTGATTGTTTGGAGTATTCAACAGATGTTTGATTGGTCACAACAATTCGTGGTAATGTTGTTTGACCAAGTCCAAGACAAATAAAGGCGTTGACCTCTCCCATATTGACTTAAATGTTAAAGTAGTTTGCAGATTAAAGAATGATAGCATAGACATAAAAATTGGCCCATGAATACAGTCGTATTCACTTCAAAGTTTCAGCCATTTAAGTCACCAATGATTATCGACTTCTAATCCAATATGTTTAGCATTAAAATCAGCTGCTATTTATTGTTTGAAATAGTCGTTTTCAAAGTAAATGATGTTTAAATGAAATCACTGCGTATACATTTATATATACTTATGTGTATATATATATATTTGTCATATGAATATATTTGAACGAGTTAACAATCAAACAATAATATATATTAAATACATACATTCATACATACATACATATATATGTGTGTATATATAAACACACTCCTCTATATAAGCGTTAATGCTTATGTGTGTGTGTGTGTGTGTGTGTGTATATATATATTTATATGCATATATCCAATCCCATATATATTCATATTGTACAAAGCAATGAAGCCATGTAAGCCATTCAATAATTATCAAATCAACAAGTATATAAACATACATATATATATTCATATATTGGTATACACATGTTTTTATGTTTCCTCAAATGTACCAAATACGTTCATACCAATATATATATATATATATATATATTTATATTTATATGTATTGAATGTTTATCTTTCTCATCGAACTCAACATACACACATGATATATGTTATCTATAAGGTTATGCATTGTATATATATACTATATATATATAATATAATATATATCCATATATATTATATTATGTACATATGTATATTTATTTACAAACATATATAATATAAATTAGCTTCACCAAAGCATCATTTGATAATCAAATGCATACATCCAAATTATCATTCCCATTGAACAATATGCAAGTATATATATATACACTTCTATAATAAGTGTTTAATGCTTACATATGTATATGTATATTAATATGAATACAAACATATATAATTTCAATGGAAATATGATAGTCAAATGAACCATTTGATATCCAAATGACCATGACCTATGTGACAATAGCATCATATCAATCATTATATACATATATGCATATCCATACATATGTCATCGTACTCGTATGGACATCCCATTATATCCATCGTACGTGTATGCTGACATATGCATACATATGTATGTATGAATATATCCAAACACTCATTCAACCACACAAACAAGCATAGTAACATGAGGAATGACTCACAAGTTCAAATAGATAACACCATACAAGCATGCATTCAATAGTAAACAAGACCCTTACTAATGCAGACACATTACGCTAAGGATGACTTACCTACTTCCCACATGATAACTCGACTCAATTATTCTACTGTGGTGTGTGTAAGATTAGATAGGTTACAATAACGGTTACCTGACCAAGACCCTCTCCTGAGTGACACTTCCCCTTTGCTTGGAGGAATTGAACATATACCTGCAATCACTAACACTTGCACACGACAGACAACTATTCACAAAATATGCAACATACATAATACATCTCCAAAGTTAGAATATTAATTTAATATTCTTCCAACCACATAAATGCATTCCTTCATATAACATTAAATGAGATGGAATTCATTCATAAAGCAGCGATAACAAAGTGCACACATAATTTATTCATCCATTGAATTCACATTTTACCCTACATAGTAATAGTAAATAGAAATTACACAATTTGGGGTGTAACACTCCCAATATTTGATATGGATTGTATTAATTATTTCCCCCATGTGTGAGGTTAAGTCTCAAAGGATTTGAGTGAAATGTAATAATAAAAAGGATGTTATAGAGGAAGGGGTGCAAATTAATGATGGTAATGGTACTTTCAACGAGAGAGATCATGACAAGTGGTTGATGATGGGACATCAAGGTGTTGAATTTTACGAAGAAAGGTGATATCCCTTCAATAATTTTACTATTGATTAGTTTTCTATCTATTTCAAGTCCATATCTTATAATAGTAGGGACACTAACATTATTTATTGTGGGATTGGAAAGAACATAATAGAGAGGGATAAGATGGGGGTCCACAAAAATAACTGAGCCACAATCCTGTGAAGTATTGATGCAGAATATCGAGCTATGGGAATTATTTAAAAAAGGGGTTGCTCCCCTTTCTTTAAGTCCATGAAAGGGCATAATGACAAACTAACCTCCAAATTTGTCAATTCCTGGGAGCAATGGGTCATGACTATCGAGGGAGTGAGATCCTAGGTCATGAAAGAATTAATTGCTAAAGCGACCAATCTGGAGTGTGATGATTTGAGAATCCAAAAGAGTAGCAATGACAACTATGACAAGTTTATCGACACTTTCTTCAAAAAGGGGGAAAAGGTGGTGAAATTACATAATGGATACAACAGAGAAAAATTACCATCACCATCGGCCCTAGTAAGTCTCCACATTATGAAATATTTCTTTGGAAGGGAGATTCCAAATAATTCACAATTATCACTTTCCTAATTTAAACCATATTAGGCATGGTCATAGGATAAATCTTCCTTTTGATTTGATGTCCTCCCTTGAGAAGTGTATTATGAATGGGGCTTATCCCTCTCTACACCAAGGCTTAATAATATCCCTTTATAAATTTAGCCTCTTGGTAGCTCATAAGAAAAACCATGTTCTTAGGAAAAGCAATGTGAAGATTCAAGGAGTTGAGCCCCTCCTACCTTTGTACATCTTTCTAAAGGGAGCACTAGCTTGATTACCAAATATGGGGGGAAGAAGGGCACTAAAAGTAAGGAGGGGTCTTTTAGGCCTCATGATAACTCTAGCCTTTCTCTGTTGGAGGATCTTCTTATCATTACTTTGGATAAGAGGAAAGGGTCTATAAAAATTGGTGGCAAAAGCTCTCCAATTTCTCTGCGAAAATATGTAAGGACATGAGATTTTGGATAACATGGGTGTTACCCCTATCAAAATGAAAGCCCCTTTTCTATCAAGACTAGAAAAATAAAGAAGAAAATTAGCTCTACTAAGGAAGGGTGGGGACCTATCAATATTTTTGATGTTGAAGGTGAGTTGAGAGCTATTGAGAACCTAGTGAAGAATAGATTGATTTATTTTGGGGGTCAAAGGTCCACTAGGTTAGCCAAAGTCCCTACTACAGGTATTTTGTTGGTTACTAAAGATAAAAAAATTACGTTTCGAATAAGGAAGAGGAAGCCTATGAGGATGAGGAGCTCCTCCTTCATTCTAAGGATATTTTTGAGGATGACAACCCTAGCGAGGACTAGGAGGATTATTTGTAGATTAAGGCTGAGGAGGGGCAATATGAGGATGTAGAGGAGGAGAAATGTGACGATGATGAGAAGTTGTCTGAGGAAGAGAAGGATGAATATGAAAGGGATGACACTAAAGATGAAGGTGAAGAAGAAGGAAATGAAGATGAATAAGATGGAAACCTAAATGAAGATGAAGAGTTAACCTCTATTTCTTTGGACAAGCAAAAAGAGGTTGAGAAGGATGATACAGATGAGAGAATTGAGTGTGTGGAATTTCTCATGTTTTTTAGAACACAATTAGAGGCTATGCAGATGAAAGTGAAGGAAATGGGGGGTAAGATAAATGCCAACAATTACTATGATAAAATGTAGAGAATAGAATCAACCTCTAAAATCTTATTTTTTTCACCGAGGGCATTATGTGGAGGTTGTAATAGGGACTGTGATGGGTAAATCCAAATTAAAAAAACAAAGGAAGAAACAGGGAAAGGACAAAGACCCTCAATTGGTTAAAGCCAACAATAAGAAGGGGAAAAAGGTTTAGATCAAAGAGGATTGGGAGCAGTCATTAGAGGCTCTGATGGATAACTAGAACCTGATTAAATATTTTTTCTGGCTCTTGATTGTTATTTCCTTGTTGTTGCTTGTGGTGTTATTTTCTATTTTGCTAGTTATCTATTTTTTTGTTGTGTTGTTATTTGGCAGGCCTATATTCTTAGTTGTTCTCTTAGTGGCCTGTGTGCCTTTTCTCTAGTTTTTTCTTCTTCTTTAAGTTGTTGATATTATGAACTTTGGGATTAGGTCCCTTTACTTGCTTATTTAATAAAAAACAATACCTACAAAATTCACCATCAAAACCTCTATCTCAAGCACCATAACAATAGCTACAAAATTCACCTTATACTTAGTTAGCAAGGTTGAGACACCTTTCCTAACACTACATACTTTGAAAACCATGATCATTTTAGGATTCACATTCACCTCAAAGTGGGGGAAACATGTAATGGTGAATTTTACATAACCATCATTTCCCATTTAGTTTTGTGCTCATCTTGAGAGAATTTATTGATACATTTACAGATTGGCTAATGACATGTTCTTTTGCAAAGTCGAGCTCTTTTCCCCATGTTGTTATGTCTCATTTACATGCATCCCCATATAATTTATCCATACCTTATCCATTGTATTCATGTATTATACCTATGTGTGTACTTGTTCCTAGACATTTCCTTCTCACCTTGATTCTACCATCTTTTTGTCTTGATAAATGAAAGATAGTTGTCTACTGTTTTGATCATATTTTGAACCATAACTCAACATTACTAATTTATATGTGTTTGAAGAAGAATAATGGGATATGAGTTGGGTTGTTCTTAGAATTTGACACCTTAACTATTCACTCACAAAATTGACTCTACACCTATGAATTTGACCTTTAACATTTTAAAATTTAAATTCAAGTTTTGGATGATTCTTACCAATTCCTTTCTTGTCTAGAGCTAAAAATACACATTCAAATAATTTATTGATATATACTTATGTTTAAAAGCATTTGATTAGATTGATTTGAGTATCATTGCATTTAGGGAAGGACAAAATTTAAATGAATATTTATTTGCACATTCATCTTAAGAGCATATGTTGAAGAGTGATGTCCTCAATCTTTAACTTAAGTTTTTTGACAGTTGACTAAGGAGAACATGTCCCCTTATGATACAACAACAATCTTCTTAAGAAAAGTAGTTTTAAAATACCACCATTCTTTAGATATTAGAAAAGGAAGATTAAGTAGGGACAAACAAGGTGAAATAAAAAAGTTTAATTGTGCATATTTCCTAACCATTTCCACATATAATAGACATTGTTATGAGCACATATCCAACCTTGATCCACAGATTCAATCCTCTGTAGTGCAAATATAATATTTTGATTCTAATGTGGGTTACAAACTATCATTATTCATTCTTGCTCCTAAGGCACTACAAATTCTAGAATCTTCATACAAGTCATTTATTCTTCATGCATAGAGCTAAGTGCAATTTTTATTTGTATTAATTTCATTACTTTTAAAATTTAATTTCAAATTTCATTAAACCACATATATTATTATTAAACTAGTCTAGGTTAATTATGCATATATGTATGCATCTTATTAATTTAACCTGAAAACTTTATTTTCTTTTACAATATTGAACTACTATATTATAGATTAAAAGTTAAAAGTATGTACAAAACATGTAGAAAAAACATGAATGCTACATTTTTTACCTCTATAATAATTAAGTTGAATGCATTCCTTAGATGATAAAAGAGTGAGTGAAATTATGAAATCATCAATGTTTTTTATCTTATAATAGGCATGCAAAATTTTAATTTGAGTCAAATATTTGTTGTTTTTTTCTTTTTTAGTTGAATAAATGAAACACTTTGTCTAGTATGAGGGAAGCTTCTAACCACTCTATTGTCAATTAAAATGTTTTGAGTCAAATATTTGTTGCTTGTTTCTTTTCTAATTAAACAATTAAAATACTTTGTCTAGTATGAGGGAAACTTCTAACAATTATATTGTTATTTAAAATATTTTGTCTAGTACTAGGGAAGCTTTTAATCACTTTATTGTCATTGACCCTTAAATAGGAGTTATTTGAATAGGCATTCACTAAAGAAACTCAAATAATTGACATGCACAACTAACCAATAATACTCCCCAAGTTTTTCCCATATGCACAACTAACCAATAATGCTTCACAAGTTTTTCCCATAAATTTGATTTTCTATTTACAAAATTGCAATGAAAATCACCTAGCTAATTTATGTTGCATCATTTAGTAAAAAAGATTGACCATGCAAATTTTAGAAAAGCAAAATAAAGCAAATAGTCATTATTATGAGAACTATTCTCCCAATGATTCAAACAAAAACATGGGTTGTGGTACAATTCATTTTGGTTAAAGATCAAAAATAGATTGTGGATGTTTTTAACTCCTACTTTATCACTTATGAAATAGCTCAATTCATGGTGAGTGGATATCCAAACTTGCAAAATAAAGCCCCTAAAAGATTTACTACTTTTGTAGTAATTGCGTAACCTATTTTGTTCATAAAACTAATCTATACATTTTAGACTATAAACTAAAACTATAAAGAAAATGTTGAGTTATCGTACAAGATGTTAAACCAAAATTATATTGAAGTAAAAAACAATATTCTCTACAAAGATAAGGAACTATATTTTAAAGATTTGTTTTAACTTATAACCAAATTAAATCTTATAAAATAGTTTTAACCTGTAACCAAATTCAATCCTATAAAATAACTTTGATGACAAGAAAACTACAAGAGGAGGTTGTATATTACAAGGCAGGCATTGAACAAGTTGTCTTGCATGATTTTGTTATCTCTCAATATTTCTAAAGCTTGCATACAAACCCCCATGGAGCTTTTGCAAAGTCATAGAACAAATGCAAAACACAACACCTTCAAGGAATCATGAAATTGGACAAAGAATAAGCATGAAACAGAAACAAATGTAGACAGAAAACAGAAAGAAGTTTTAGCAATAAGAGATCATTTTAAAGCCCAAATGAATTGTTCAAATCTTTTATAAAGGTAAAAGATAAGTTTCTAAAGCCTTCTCAACAAATCCACTTTGTGCCTATCCTGCAATCATTGCATTCCATGAGTGAAATCTCTTTGAGGTTGTGTCAAACGGTTTACATGCCCTATCTATGCTTCCACATTTACCATACATTTCTCCCTGATGAATTCCAAATACAACATTTGACAAAATTCCTCTTTGCATTATGCTTTGGTGGATGTCTGTACCCTGAAGTTAAAAAGCCTGACAAACACACAATTCCCTGCAACAGTGCTTCAGATAGACAAAAAAATCTTATTCACAATGAGCCTGGGGTAAAATCCTTTCCCAAAAGGCTAAACCTCCATAGCCCCCCACAGTACCAAATTCACAGCCTCCATTAACAACATGCCTTTTTGTCATGCCGACTACTGCTCTCCTGCAATCACATTACTCTGGACTGATGAAGGGGATTTGTATGACTGATTTTCCTAACAATCAGTCCTTTGCTTCTAATTACTCTGGAACTCCCGCTAACAATTCTTCTTCGGTGAAAGGGACAAATATGAAGGTTATTAAGTTCAATTCCTCCTCACAGTACTTCTCTGATTAATGAGACGAGGATAAAGGTTGTCAAAGCTCAATTCCAATATGCAGCTGGTAATGCCAGATAAGCATTCCAGGGATTGAGAGACATGTGCTACATGTATAGGATATAATATATTCTTTGTGGGTTAGGTATTTGATAACTAGAATTAGTCAAGGGACTTGGCCAGTTTTAATTTGGGTGATTAGTTTACATGTAATTAGAGATGAGCCCAGCTGACCACCCATATATAAGAGCACATGGAAGTCCGGTGCTACTTGGCTTCTAAAATTTATTGAAACATTTATTTATTTATTTTTGTTAACAACAAGGGTATCCTCATGATCCCATCCAGCGGCCCACCAGCCCGCATCTTTAGCCGCTAGCCGGATAGACTATATTATGTGTGAGGTTTTGACCTCAAACAAGTCTCACTGAATACTCATTCTTTTTTCAATTCGAATATGTGAGATTGTGCATGCATTCAGATAAATCAGAAGTTAAATCGGATTTGATTTTATCATTCATATGAAGTGCTATACGCTTGTCCATTGTAACTCCATGACTTTCCACCGTAAAGTATTATTAAATACATTTCAGCTTGAACTATTCCACCAGAGGGCCGCAGGAACTGAGCTTTCGACCAAAACAAAATTTAGCTCGCAGCTAATATTTTCGTTTAGCAGCTAGAAAAGATGTTTTCTCAAGCTGAAGAATTTGTTAGCTCTAAAACCCTGATATTTTCAAATCTACTTGTCTTTTATTGTTAATAGATTGCAGCAGTAGTTATATGGAGGTTGGTTTTGAAAACATGTTATTTACCAAACAGATTAGATGATTGGGTTTGAGAAATTTTGTTCAGTACGTAAATATTTTGAGGATTTAAAAATTTTGTTCTGAGACTGCTAATTTGACTAAAACTGGGATCAACTAATGGGTTTCCTTTTAAGAGTTGTACTCATTTCAAATACTTCTTGAAACCCTAGATACTTACTGGTTTTCAGTCGCCGTTTTTTTCCGGCAGAAGAATTGATATTTAATTTGAAATCTTTCACAGCTGTAAAAATATCATATACAATTAGTCATCAAAATCATATCTAATTTTCTTGCGAATGGGGTGCCATAAATGCCTACTACGTGTTGTGCTATTTAGATGAAGCAGTCGCTCTAAGGAGACTGGTTTGGTTCGTCTTATCTTTTAAAAATATTTGTTTTGGGCGATCATCATATGTTTTTTCCAACCTCTGCCCATTTTCCTCATTGGAATCGCTGACAGCACAACACAATTTGTGCATAATCTTGAGTCAAAGTCGCTTGCCATGGTGTCTTTTCCTGGAGTTTATGGCTCAAGGCCAAATGGGAGCAGAGCTGGGCGAAACAAGGAGTAGGTCTACGTTTGGGCAAGGCAGATTTAATATAGGACTTCACCTTCACCATTGGGAAATGAGGGGCTGAAAATGTAGGCGAACGCATATCACCAGCACTTCCAGGCCACACACAGAAATGATTTTCAAAATCAAGGTATCTAAATTTCCAATTTAGTTCAAAATCAAACTCATAATTCTGTGACATTTCAAAGTAGTTCTTAACAAGAGCACGTTGAACCAACATATCTACTTCATATAAGTCTGAAATCAAAGGTCATTGTCCATACCTGGAGTTGCGATGAGGAAGAGTTGCGATGAGGAAAAGGGGCATCAGTGTCATCAATAAATATAATGGCTTATCTACCTACCACCACTTGAAATGATGCTTCAGAATTTGAATCCTGAAAAGTCTTTTCACTTTCTGTAGCATATAAACTATGAATGAGACATGCACTATAAGCACAATACCATTAGTAGGCCTCTTCTCATAATAAAAGAAATGCACAGGGAAGTTTTAAATTATTTTTGGGTTTAGAGTTTCTCAAGGATTAGGGTTCCACTCATGTCGAGACTCTTGGTTTGTCTAGATAAACTTGTGGGCTTGATAGATCAAAAGCCAGCTTCAATCAAATTTATGCTCTGTTTAGTTTTTCTTCAATTTTTTTTTTTAAGCTCTGTTTAGTTTTTCTTCAATTTTTTTTTTTAAGGTAATTGTTTAGAGTGTTGTACAAAATATTTGCTTTTTTTATCTATATCTTTGAATTGTCTTAATCATTCATTTTGGTGGGTAAAGACCACAGATTATTCATAATTATAGATATATTATAATCCTCTGCCATTTCTGGTACATTGGAAATTATTTGATACTTTTAATAAATCTTTCCAATTACTGAATATCAATGTGGAACTGAAGAGACATCTAAGGAGCAAATAATTATAAGTTTTCATTGATTCTGATGGTATGCTTTTATCTTTTGTTTTTTAGTTTGAGGGTTTTTCTAGCTGTTTTTATATCTTCATATTTCCACAAAAAACAATATTTTCCTAATTCTAGTTATAGCATTAAAAAAGTGGTAGCATAGAACTTGTGGTAATTGTTTTCTTTTCTATAAATATATTTTTGTCTATTTCTTTTATACATCCTTCTAAACTCTGAAGCATTTGACAGTTTATTTCGTTTGTTAGAAGATAATTTAATTGTAATCAACCCTCACAAAAATGCTTGCTTTAAGCAAAAACTCTCTAACCCTTTTTGGGGGGGAATTTACAGTGATTTATATGTAGGCATGAACCAAGATTTCTATAGCAGATGTTACAGTGTCTTATAAAAGATATTCTTACAACTAAATGTTAGGGTGTTTATTTTTAGCCGATAGGCTATATATTGTAGGAGCTTTGTGTCGGAAACCTGTCTCACGCTAGCAAAGTATGAAAATTTCCCACAAAACTGATAATGGTTTTAGTGAAATGCAAAGTTGAATCCATCTGGCGAGGCGAGCTTTAAATTTTGTAGGTGACTTACAATCTCCATCAAATTTGCATTTACTCCACCACCTACAATCAAATTTCTCCACTGCCTGCAATCTGATTTGAACTTATCTCCATGTAGGACTACAATATAAAATTCCGCTCTTTGCAAGGGAAAGGTTACTGGACACGAGCATGGGGAAGCAGTTTGATAACTGCAACGCATAGGAATTAGGTTACAAGGGGGTGAACTCCATTTTGGAGGCCATGACCTCCCTGAGAAGACGCAACCCCATAAATAGACTCGCCCCAAAAATTTTTTGCTCTTCTTTTTAATTAAAAACTTTCTTCCAACCTATTTGGCCGTGTTAATGCATGAATTTCTTCTATTTAATATATCTATATTCTTTTTTTGCATCATTGATTTTTGTTTTTTTTCCCTGTGCAGATTTTACAGGTCTAAAAGAATGCTTTTGTTTACCAAACCTAGGAGAAAACCAAAAAAACAATCTTAAAATTGTTTGTGATTATGAACATTCAACCCTATTAAGCTATTCGACAGTGTACTAAGAGGAATATATTTAAGATTGTGTTTCCATACCACAAAAAATTCTACTCCAACATTATCCCTATCTAGACAACATTTCCTTTCTGGTTAAGTTGCAATATACGTGTATGCATATTTGTTTTTCCAAAGCAACATTTACATTAAAATTGCAATCTCTATGATTTCGTGAAGGTAATATCTATGATATTTCCGTTCAGGTGTATATTTCCAGATAGTTGCTCCTTCAAGATTAACTACTCTATTTACCGCCTCCTTAGTAAATACTACTATGGTCCCCTTTCTTTTTGAAATGCATTGCAATAGAATGGACATAAAAGACAGTAAAAGGAATCATTTCAATTTTTAGAACACAAAATTTTTTTATGACAGTCGCGTTCTATTCTTTGATCAGTTTATATTATGAAATCATGCATGGAGATAAGTCTTGTTCGCTCTCCACGATATGTTTAACCTACTTTCTGCAACTCTAAATAAGGTTGCATGGAAATGTAACTGTGATATACAAATTTGATCGAGTGTAGATATCTCCGATGTTTAGGCAGTCTACTGAACCAACCATCCAAACGGTTAGTAGGAATTTAAGCAAATTTGTTTTCATGTTTTATTTAAGCAAAACCTTTCTACTTAAGAATTAGCAACATCGATATTAGGCTCGATACAAGTAAAATCTTCTTAATTAGTTGTCCCCTACAAGTACGTTTTGAAGTCCTTGTTGCTAATAAACAGAATATTTCCAAAAACTCTCTATAGATTGGATAACCTTTAGAGGAACAGTAGGGGATGACTATCATTTATGGCACCCACTTGGAACAACACAAAAACTATATTTTCCTCTCTTCTTCCTAACAAATAAAACATATGAACAAATTGAGCTATTTGTAGTGAGAGAGGAAATTGAAAATGCTAGAGCTAAAACTATTTTGAATTATTTTGGTTGTAACATTGGGTGCTTGGAATGCCCAGTCAAATTAATCTACTCATTTGTGGAAGGTTTCTTACCAATAATATTTGCTAAAAGTAGTTCTTTATACATCCAAGATTTTGAAAAAAAAAAGATTACTATTCATCTTTAGGATTGGGGTCTAGATAAATGCACTGTTAAATTGTCCTCATATGTATATGAATGTCAATAGACATGATATAGAAATAACATATTTTCCAAAAACTTAGTATATGATATAGTTGGAATATGACATCAGTAAAAATAAAGAATATGCCTCCTTAACATGTTAATTTACATATACTTTTCTATCGGCGTAACCCTTGCACCCCCTTCTGGTGCAAGTGCTAGTAGGTACCTGGTGCAAGCGGGGGCGAGACTAGTCCCCTGCGGGGGAACCCGAAACCAATAGGGAGCAAACCCACAACCCAAGCCAACTCCGCTACCCATAAAAACAAGAGACACATAATTGTGGGTGTGCTTGGTTGTTTTAAACATTTAGTTAATAGAAGTAGTTAGGAGTGTAATGTGATTGTTTGTTGTTGTATAATGTTTTTATTATAATTTAATGTAGCAAAAATAAAATAAAATTTAATATGATACAAATATATATTATTACAATAACTCATATATATATATATATATATATATATATATATATGTTTAAATTTCTTCTTTATCTTTGATAATGTGATGTTTATGTAATTTTTGCCTTGCTAAATTATATTATTACATGTATATTTTTTAAAATCTCTACCTTAATATTTAATGTAGATGGGTAGATTTTATTGAAATATTAATTGTAGATAGATAAATTTTACTGTGATATTTATTATAGATAGATAAATATAAAATATGCATTGAGTGCGACTACATTTATTATTTAATAAGCTGGAAAATCTTTATCAATGAAATATGAAAAATACTAGGAGAGGGGCCTATAGTGGAGCACCCTCATCCCTATGCCTCAAAAATCTTATGTGGAAATTTCAAATCAATTCCAATTTTGTACAATAGTTTTTTTGGCAACTCACATACTTCTATATTTCGTTTTAGGGCCACATCATCAAATATGATGCCACATCAGCATGCTTTTTGTTGAGGTATCCAAAAAAGGCCCAAAAAAAAGTGAAACCGATAGTGGTGCACTAAGTTATGTTTTATTGGTGCACAGATGTGGCATCACACGATTTGTCAGTTTGTGTACTTTATGGATAAAAAGTGTTTTGTAATTGGATATTAAGGTGCTCCACTATGGGGCCCATTAAGGACTACTTCTATCCCCACTATTGGACCCCGCTCCACTATAGGCCCCTCTCCCCTACCTCTAAGTCAACAATGTAATTTTATTATGATGTATGTAATAGTGTTCATGTCATCATTAATAGGTTTGAAATTTGATTCAATGAATTAAATGCATTGCATTGCACATAATTTAGAAAAAATATAAAAAAATCTTGATTTTTGCACTGACTATTCACAACATGAACCGAAGGTAATTAAAAATTCACAAATCAATTGAAAGAAAAATATGGAAAAACAAGGATATTCAAGAATTTGTATCCTAAGTTAAAGAATTATGATATAACCGCATTAAAAAGTTGTCATGTTCTTCTTATTGATTAGGTTGAGATTTTTTATCAATTAAAAATTTAGGTTTTATATTTTTTCATCAAAGAAAAATCCAACAAATTAAAAAATAGAAATTGTTTTTTTCTTAACATGATTTACAAAACAAGATTAATAGAAAAATGATAACATTTGATTAATAGGAAAATGATAACATGCAAATATAAGTCTTCATCCATCAAGCAAGGATAAAAATGATTCCAACAACAATTGCTTCCATCTTTGAATTTGATCATCCACCTCACTTTATGTTTATCGTTGCTAAATTTAAAAATGAAACAATGAAATTAAATGAATGCCTCTTTCAAATTTCCTTACAAGCTATGTTATTGACAATCCTAATGAGTGAAAAGAAAGGATAATTAACATATTATGAATAATAACTAACTTTGAGCCTTTGACCTTGCATAGATGGAAGGTAACTATGTATCAAATTTTGGTCTTGTTGTAGACATGTTTGGAATGGCATATGGCAAATTCACCGCCGCTATTCACCGATAGAAAATTTACCATCAACAATTCATCGTGGGTGATTAATTTTTCATGGCGGTGAATTGTTAGTGGTGAATTTTTCATGGGTGAGTTGCCAGTGGCAATGAATTTTCCTAGAGCCGTTTGGAATCCCTAGATTGTAAGAGACATCTAAACATTCACCAAAAGAGTATACCTCAAATCTCAACTATTTTCATAAAATATTTGTAAACAAAGAGACTTTTCATTGAAAATCACAAATCTAACCATTCCAATAAAGAAGAAAAATGGTCTTGCCAATAATGGAGAAATAAACTTTGTTGTTTGAAAGTTTCCAAATAATTTTGCTATGATTTGGATATTATCAACTTTAAAGTGAATCAATAAGATTTTTATGTTCTTAAATATTATGTGGGTTTAGTCATTTGGCTAAACTAGATATTGTTTGATGTTACTCATGGCAATGTGAAGCAATGTGTTTTCACATTATGTATAGTGTCACCATAAAAATAATATATATATTTTTAAATTAATGGAATAAATGAATTGCACTATTGCTATGTATTAAGATTAAGGCACATAGTAATATTTATATATAATAGTTGGTCTATTAAGATTATTACATTATGATTAAAACAATATCATAGAGTTGTCCCTTCAAAATTAAAGAATTATTTGAATGAGGGTAAAGAAACCTAAAATATTAGATTAATTTACTATGAGTGTGCATTATTTTATACATTCTATACTGAAATAGAGCAAAGCTTGACTATAGTGCTTCGCTTTCCTTAAAATATAACAAAGAATTTAATAGATAGAATGGTGGTACTTTACTTAAACATCAAATGGTTCATGGTCAAACAAACAATATCATATTTTACATTGTATCCACATCAAAAAGATAAATAGTTGTCTTATTTTTACTAGCCAAAATTTATCTTTGATTTTGAAAAAATTTATGTTTAAAAATAGCTTTGTGGTAACACTCATAAATAGTTGTCCCTTTTTATTTGTAAAAAATACCTTTAACTATTCAACCATTTGGTTTTAAAAATAGTTGAAATTTCATCTTCTTATTGAGTTATTGTGGTGAAGGTTTGCATCATGGTGGTGTTATATATATATTCTTATGTGTTTGGAGTATAATGCATTATTTTGCAAGATTGATAATTCTATCTAATTCATAATGGAAGGATTGTACCAAACCATTTGTATCTATTTGAAATAATTATTTTGTAAAAAATATTATTTCAAGATCACAAACACACAAAATGCCTCTAATTATTTGTAGATACCCCTACTTGAAGTCTACATGCATAAGATGGTGGTAATAAAATATTGTAAGTGGAATTATACAAATCAAAGAAATTTAAGCAACATACATTCTTAAAATAAAATTTTAAAAAATAAAATTCTAAATATAATAAAGCACCATCTTGAAATCTATGATTGTTGGCAATATATGAACTTACACATTAGAGATCATTCAAAAGTATTATAAATATTATGAAAATCAACATACATACATCACAATCAACCGAGCTTGCAAGATAACCTCTTCTTGTCTAAATTGTTAGAGTAATCGTGCATTAGCTAATAATTAATTAATTTTTAATTAATTGTTAAGCTAATTTCATTTCATGCACTTAAACTAAACTTAGGAATGTTTTTTTTCTATTAACTAGAGTGAGCTATTATTAGAGCATTATGTCTCATCGCATAGGATGACAACACTTGTCATGATTTAATCCCTTTATCACTTAGAGTTTCTCTTATAAAGCAATCTCCTTCATTGTATTATTTTATTTTGTAAGTTTTTCTTGTTGAGAATATAGCAAATCATTGTTTGTAACCCTCTTGCATGGAAGGTGTTTTTGTTTCTTGTTTGATCTAGCATCTCATGTTACCTAATTTAACTTGGTATCAGTAAAGCCGCGGATTCAACTTAACCCTCTTTATTTCTTTAGTTTTTTTTCAACTAGGGTCACATAAGCAAATTAGGATCTTCATCTTTTGGAGAGATTTTGGAGTTGGACAAAAATTTTGGTGTATTTTGGAGTGTGAAAAGTACCTCATCATCTTCAGGAGGTCGAACAAATGAATTTTTGGTACACATTTTGGAGCAAAAAGGACCTCACCATTACACTCAGGATGTCAAATAGATGAATTTTGATATAAGATTTATTGAATTTTGGTTATAGGAGCTTTTGAGGAAAACACAAATATTTTGAGGTCATATGGCCCCCCAAAAGCCATATTGTATGGATTTTTTTGTAAAAAAATTAAAAATATATATAAATTACAACACATTGTGCTTTATTAAAATCCCTCAATGCTTTATATTAAGTGCTTCACCCTTGGAGCGGAGCATCGCTCAGGGAGATGCCACAATAGGTAATGCTTTGAGCACCTACCAAATCTATAACTACTACAAGCCCTTGTACTTGTGTCTAGGTCACATCAGTGACCAACTAGCACACTTCAGCCCTTGAGGGCCTTTGATAGCCCCTATGTAAGTCACATCACGACTAGGGTCTTTGTACTCAACCTTCATAGGCTCCCTTAGTGCTCATTGTGATCACGTAAGTGACCAAGGGCCTAAGCCTCTAGCCCCCAACACCAAGTGGTAGGTCACCCATGTGACTAGGGGCCAAACCTTTT
>VDFB02084198.1:30467-79490 GCA_007258455.2 Sequoia sempervirens | reverse complement strand
TTTTACACCAAAAATTTTTGGCATGCAACCATCCCTGCAAAAGAGAAGATAGTCTGAAGTTAATGACCCCAAAAAACACTTTAAAATGCTAATTCCAAAACTTATTAAATTCTAATTTTACTATGATTTCCAACCGTTAAGACTCCTAAAATTAGAATATTGAACTTGATCGCAAACTTCCTACAACAATGGAGGTAGTGAGCTAGTAAGAGCAAGTGACCCATTCCTAAGGAGAAACCAATCGGAATCATCATTGCTAATGTCAATACAGATTTATCCTTTTAGTTAAAGATGCAATGTGTCACTTCTTATGACGAGCTTATCCCTAGGGCCCTCAACATTGAGAGAGCCCTAATCACACAATGAAGCGCACACTAGTAGAATTTGGCAAATAAATAACTAGGTGACTAAAACTTTTAGTCACAACAACTAAAAATGACTAAATTATGCTCATTTTTTGTAACTAAGCTATAAATGAGTAAATAAATTACTAGTTTGGTCATTGATTAAAAATTATTTAGTCACCCAAATAAAAATGACTAAATAGTTAGTCATTTATTTAGTCAGAATCCATTTGAATAAATCATTTAAGGAATCAAGAATATAGCCCGCCAAAATACTCTAAAAATTTAATAAGCATACCCTAAAAATTTTGTCAAAATTATTTCTCAAAGCGAGCCCACCAAATGGAGTTTTCATTTTAATAAACTCTAAAACTGGCCAAAAAATATTATTTTCAAGCATAGACCACCAAAATGGAGAAGTGTTTCCGTAAAGAATGACAAAGAATGGTGAGGAGATGTGCTTGAAGGGAGGCATAGGATTCATTGATGCTTATCTCATTCTTGCTCTTCCCAACAAATCTTACATTGTTCCTACTACTATTTGTAATCTATAGGTATTTACTTGACATATACTCAGATAATCTCAAATTCCTTCAGAGGCTTTTGAAGTATCAATGTATCCTATATAGGGTTTAGAATGATTTCTTTTAATTAAAAAAATAAATAAATGATGTATTTCTCTATAATTAGATAATGTGGAGATCTCCTAAATTTGCCCCAACACACTATCCTCTTTGGCACTGTATTCATTACTCCAGCCACTAAGGTTTTGCATGTGAAATCTTTAATATCTTCATGACCGTGGCTTTTAAATAGATCTCAGTCTTTGCTTTAATCCTTTTCATGATAACCCTTGAGTTTCATAATCCACCTTCAATCTCTTCTAAGAACGGTGTCTTAAGCTAGATTGCATAGTATGCATATAAAGCAAGTCCTTCATACCTGCCATTGTTTCAAACCACCACTCACTGCCTTGCTTAAAATGTTGCCTCCATAAGCACAATAACATGTTTTAAAATCGTGGTTGCCAATGATTGACCATTAAGGTCACCACTTTCATCATGAAGATACAATGAGATTTTTGTCTTCAAACTCAAGGCATTATGCAAGATAACATTGTGAATTGTTGTGTATGATTTGATTTTCTTGCACATTTACTGCTTTGCTAACTTCCTTTAAGACTAGGTATTGCACCCTCAACTGCAATCTCAAACAGCTCACTCACTATCAATCGAAGATTCCTTTCATGAGCATCTTTCTATAAAATCAAACTATGCCCTATAGACTGCCTACTTACTACAGGGGACTCATTATTTCATGGTATTGTAGTTCTTAAGATCCTTCAACCTTATTGACACTACTTCATAGTACACAAGGTATTATTCACTATTCTCCCATCTTTGATGAGTCTCATAACATTGCTCAAACATGCAATCCACTACCTCCATTATACATTAATGGCTATGAAGAAACATTGGACCTATGATTACCACTGTTACTTCATTTGGATAGTCATTCCCTGATTGCATTTTCCTTGTCTAACACTACCAAAAGCATTTGAAAACCCTTAAGGCTCTTAAGGGGTAAGTGAAACTCACTGCTAAAATTCCACTCTCTTACTATGCAAGTTTGAGTTTTATTATCTTGTCACCGCTTCAAATTTATTTGACTGTCACATCTCAAGTGACTGTCATTCTTCTTACCGTAGATTGCATTTACAAATGTCACTAAGCTACATAGTGTGTTTGTTATTGGCTACAATCTTTAGATTGCAAGATTTTGTTATTACCTACAATGTCTCAATCTTTCTGATATTGCAACCTCACTAATCTGCTATAGTTATTGTTTATTTTTCTACGAAGGCCTAGGGTTTGTACCCTAAGCATGCTCTTACCAATGCGTGTATTGGTATTAAAAAACAACCTTAAATATTGGATCAGAAAATTAGTTGTCTTGACAAAGTTGTGGTATGATCTTGGATTGTATCCTAGAGTGTGTGGGAAGCTTGTGTTTGATCATTAAAGTATGTAAACCTGATCAGGGAAATGTATCCTATATATCATGGGTCTTGCTTTAATACTTTCCATATTGGTTATTAGCAGATCACATTATTATAGTTTGCGGTAACCCAAGATTGCATTCAAGTATGTAACAAACTTGGTTTGTAGTTTAAGCTATACACTTTTAAGTAACATTCATAAGGTTTAGAAAATCTTGATCACTCTTCTAGAATAGCCCATTAAACATGGGTTGTGCTTGAATGCACTACATAATTGATATAACACAACCACTCTGCATATCAACCAGAGTTATAGGCTCTTTATTGCAGCAAGAGGTAATCACTCTTCGATCATGCTATAATTACATCCTAACCTGTTAAACTTGAGACAACCTAATGCACCCAATGATGATTGACACCTACATTATACAACCTGAATTAACTACATTATATGAGTGCCTCCATTTCTATCACAACATAGCCACATTAAACTTGGGTCACACATGAATGCATCATGTATTTGTTATAGCACAATCGCGTACACATGACCAATAGAGTTATGGATCACATAATTACAATCACAAGAATTTATTCCTTGGTTGTGATCTTATGGTGATTCCACACAACAAAATCTGGACATGAAATTCTCAAAACCCTAAACCTTTAAAAATGAAATCTGATGAGATGTTGCTTTAAAATATGATTTTCAAACCTGGAACTACAAATCTGACTTCACAACTGAATTATGCAAAAAAACAATGACTACCCTCAACCTAGGATATCTTCTTGAATTTTTTCTGATTTTTCCCAAGAAAATCATCCTTAGTTCTCCACAAACTGTCTCAAGTAGAGAAAAACACTGTCTCAATAAATCAGGTGTGAACTCACTTTTCTTTATGTTGGCCAAAATTTGATTTTTTCTATTTTTCATGTTTGTCGAAATTTCGACGAAACCCAAGTTCATCGAAATTTTGACGAACGTCGGGGATAAACTTTTAAAAAATTAAAAATTACAAATCAAATTTTACAAGCACTCGACGATACATCAAATTATACATATTTTGTCGAACATTTTCATCGGATTTTGCAATCAAATGAGTTAGTGAGTCATAATGCCTTGTGAGGTATACGATTCTAAATATAATTGGCATGATTTGTTGTCTTATCCCAAAAAGCAGAATGCATATCTTGTGACTAAATCATATAGTTGGACATCTCTCCTAAAGTTCTATTCTTTCACTCAATAACATCATTCTATTGAGGGGTGTATGGAACTGTAAAATAATGTTGTAGACCATACTTAGTGAAAAAGTTCCTGAAAGTTTGATTGGCATACTACCCTTATTGTTTGTGCATATCCACATGATAGAAAGACCATATTGCTTCTTCATGAATGCCTTAAAGATCCTAAGATAATTAAAGACATCACTCTTCTACTTAAGAAAGTACACCCATGTACTGTTGTAGAAGTCATCAATAAATGTGAGCACATATTTGGACCTTGAAAAAATGAAGTATTCATAAATGACATGAGGTTAATATGTACCAACTCTAAGGGTGCCTTAGCATGTACGAATCTACTCATAAAAAATCTTGGTGATGTTTTCCAAGAGCACATCCTTGACAAACACCATTAATACATGAAATCTTAGGGAGCCCTAACTCCAATATCTATGTACTCATCTACTAGAGATATCTAAAACATGACCAAAAAATTCATGCCAAAGATTACTCACAATGTCTGCATGTGCTATAAAAGATGAACCTGAACTAGTTGAACTCTCAAAACCATCAAATTAGTATAAATGAGAGGAAGAATCAACACTCTCAATGGCCACAATAATATTAAGATCATGAAGGTCATAAATAACTACATCATGTGGGGTAAGCTTGTCTGTCCTACTGGTACTAGATTGGTAAATCTAATACTCTAAAAGAAGGTTGGTGGAGATATTAGGAACAATAAGAACCTCTTGAAGAAAACCACCCTCAAGTGTGATAGTACCTGAGTCCAAAATTTAAAGTTGTGTAGAATTCCCTATTGCAATCTGAGTAGTGTTGCAATATGAAAGGGATGAGACCGAATCCTAAGAGTGAGTCATGTGATGTGTCACACTAGAATCAAGTATATCCTCCAACATATAGTGATTGCATGTCCCTCCTTACCACAAAAACTATAAGGTTCGCCAGATTTCTTCTTCATCTTGGAGGAAGACTCACCAAACTTAGAAGATTTATCATTCCAAGGAGTGGTTTAAGGTTTTTGTTATGACTTCTGAGATGGTTTGGAGGAATGCTCACTAACTAATGAAGTTTATTTCTTGGGCTTTTGTTTTTTCTTGTCTTTCCATTTGGATGTTTGTGCTACCAATTCCTAGGTATTGGAATTGGAAAGAGAATCAAATTGAGTCAAGTTTTCCTTTTCATGAGTCAAACGATCACCAAAAACCTTGAATGTTGGTATGATAAATGTAGTGCCCAACACATCCATAATAGAGTAGAAGAGTAGAAGAGTAGACCTAAAATGGCCCTCTAAGCTTAGACAGGATCATGAAAACATATTCTTTGTTAGTTTTATTCTTCCAACAACCCTCCAAAAGAGATTTGAGTGACTTAAAATTCTGCAAGAAGTCCTCAATGGAGGGGAAAGAATCGAGTACAAGTGATCTCAATTTTGCCACAATTTGTAGAGATCAAAACTCATTAATGGTTCCAAAAATATCAGCTTTGAAACGTGAGATTGTTTGAAACCTATAATGAAATCAGCCTCATATCCTCATCCATCTTGTTCGTATGCTGAATTATCTTAAATTAACCAGTCAATGCTAGTTGTAATTCATCCAAAGTGGACCATAAACCCTTTGACATGAGAAATTTGGTCATATGAGCTTTCTAGATTTGATAGTTGTGTGGCATAAGACATTCAACTGAAGAGGTATCTGCCATGATAGTTGAGGTTTTCAAAATAATGTGTAGTAAAAAGTAGTTGTTCTATGATGTATATAGATATTGAAAACAATCAATATACCCCCACAAGAAGAAAAACCAAACCATAATGGAACTTTGAGAGTAGAAAAACTTAAAAAAGAAAAAATCATATCAGATAAATCTCTATGTACCTGGTGAATTTCTAGAAAAATGGATTGCATTTTCGTGTAGAACATTGAAATACCTTTCCAACGCCTATTCATTCACAAAAAATGGAGTCTATATGCTCAAGAACTTATGACCTTGAAAGTGCAAAAAGGAAGATCTAATTTCAACAACCTATAGAAAATTCTAGGAGAAAAATTTGGAAAAATGGACCATCACTAGAACGAGCTAAAAACTAGCTTTACAAGGGTATTTCATTTATAAGAAACAAGTGAGGTTAAAGTTATGTCTGATTTCATAAAAAATGCTTAATTACCCTATACGGTACATCTAGGGGCTAAAAAAGGTTTGGCCCCTAGTCACATGGGTGACCTACCACTTGGTGTTGGGGGCTAGAGGCTTAGGCCCTTGGTCACTTATGTGATCGCAGTGAGCACTAAGGGAGCCTATGAAGGTTGAGTACAAAGACCCTAGTCGTGATGTGACTTATGTAGGGGCTATCAAAGGCCCTCAAGGGCTGAAGTGTGGTAGTTGGTCACTGATGTGACCTAGACGCAAGAACAAGGGCCTATAGTAGTTATAGATTTGGTAGGTGCTCAAAGCACTACCTATTGTGGCATCTCCCCGAGCGATGCTCTGCTCCAAGGGTGAAGCACTTAATATAAAGCATTGAGGGATTTTAATAAAGCACCATGTGTTGTAATTTATATATATTTTTAATTTTTTTACAAAAAAATCCATACGGTATGGCTTTTGGGGGGCCATATGACCTCCAAATATTTATGTTTGCCTCAAAAGCTCCTATAACCAAAATTCAATAAATCTTATATCAAAATTCATCTATTCGACATCCTGAGTGCAATGGTGAGGTCCTTTTGCTCCAAGATGTGTACCAAAAATTCATTTTTTTGACCTCCTGAATGCAATGGTGAGGTACTTTTCGCTCCAAAATACACCAAAATTTTGTCCAACTCCAAAAATCTCTCAAAAAAGATGAAGATCCCTAATTTTGCTTATGTAACCCTAGTTCAGAAAAAAAAACTCAAAAATAAAGAAGGGTTTGTTGAATCCACACTTTGATACCATGTTAGAATTGTGAATAACACAAGATGTTAGATCAAACAAGAAACAAAAACACCTTCCATGCAAGAGGGTTACAAACAATGATTTGCTATATCCTCAACAAGAAAAACTTACAAAATAAAATAATACATTGAAGGAGATTGCTTTATAAGAGAAACTCTAAGTGATAAAGGGATTAAATCATGACAAGTGTTGTTGGCTCTAATTCCTGGACTCAGCCTTTGGATTATGAAATGTTACCTTTTCGCTGTCGATTATGCCATGAATATGGGCATCTGCAGCGGAGGTGTCCTCAGGCTTTTGGTGCGGGAGGTGCAAATAATGTGGGTTCCCAATCTAATCTGAGGGTGGAAAAGGGTAAGGATCCTGTGCAGGGAATGGCAGTGGACAAAGATGGTTTTGTTCCAGTTAAACCTCGTAATCGTGGACGGGGCCAAAAGAGGCCTTTCCAGGATAGACAGGAAGGGGAGACTTTCAATAGATTTGAGGCTTTGGATGAGTTAGTTCAAGAGGAAGGGTTTACAACTGACATGCAAACGGTGGATGGCTCTGGTTCTAAGGAGTTGGTTGAGGTACAGCCTTCAGTGATCCCTAGAGTGGATCAACTTGGTGACCAGGATCCTCAGATGGTGTCTAGTCTAGGTCCTTCCGCTCTAGCTCTTGGTGCAGGGGATGGGGGGGTTGTTGATTCTAGTGGCCCCTCTGGTGCTGGTAAGGTCTACTCGGAGGCTCGGGATAGCCCTGATTTAGGTAAGTTTAAACCTTCTTCCTCTATTTTGGGTGTGTAGCAAAAATATTTTAAGAAAGGGATTCCTAAGAAATCAATTAAGGTTGGTCGCAAAAAGGACCAAGAAAAGGTGAAGCTTGATGGAGAGACATTGGTTGAGGCTGGTTTGGTGAAGACTATTGATGCTCACTTTTCCCAACCCCAACGATGATAGTTCTTTCTTGGAATGTGAGGGGTATGAATAGCATCCCTTGACAAAAGGCTATTCAAGATTTGATTCGCATTCATTCTCCGGATGTGATTTTCTTGCAGGAAACTAAGTTATCAGTGGATAGTATGTTAAGTGTGGCTCCTAAGATTTGGGGTCATGGCCAATGTCAATGTGTGGGTGCTTTTGGTAATTCTGGTGGAGTGGCTTGTTTTTGGGATCCCCGAAAGGTTAGTCCTATTTGGTGGATCTCCTGTAAGAGTTCGATTTCTTGTGTTGCTTCTCATTTAGAGTCAGGGGAGAAAGTTATTTTCTCTAATATATATGCTCTGACTGATTTCCAAGGTAAAGCACAACTGTGGGATCATGTTAGACATGTGAGGTCTTTGGATCCTTACCTGCCTTGGATCCTGGCTGGTGATTTTAATGCTGTCATTTCTTTAGAAGAGAAGAGAGGAGGTAGTGCTCATTTGGAGCCTTCCTCTAGGCTCTTGCAGGATAATATGGCTCTTTTGAGGTTAGTTGATGTCAAACCAACTAATGGAGTCTACACATGGAATAATAGGAGAATTGGAGATGCTGCTATTTCTGAAAGACTAGATAGATTTTTGGTGTCTAGTTTTTGGATGGGGGATAGGTGGATGATTAGCTCCAAAATATTGGATTGTCGAGGCTCCGACCATTGGCCAATTAAGCTTGTGGTTGATGTGCCTCAACGATGTGCTAGATAGATTTTCAAGTTCCAACTCATGTGGCTCCGGGATGAGTCTCTTCATGATATGATTTCTGGCTGGTGGGATCTTGGGAAGCCAGCTTATGGCACTGCTATGTACTCATTCTCAAAGAGGTTACAATACGTCAAATACAAGTTGAAAAGATGGAATAGGAAACATTTTGGTAATTTGTTTCATGAAAAACAGAAGGCTCAGGATAACTTGGACTTAATCACCAGGCAGATTCGTGATCAAGGCCTAATGGAAGAGTTGAGTTTGTCAGAGATTGCTGCAACAAAAGAGGTAGAGGAATGAGAGTTAAGAGAAGAATTTTTTTGGAAACAAAAGTCTCGTATTGAATGGCTCCAGGCTGGTGATAGGAATACTTCTTTTTTTCACAACTCAGTTAAAGACCGGAGGCAAGGTAATGTTATTTCTTCTCTTGTGTTGTCTAATGGGGAAATTTTGTCCTCTTCTGCTTCTATCTCTGCAGAATGCATTCGGTATTTCTCTTCATTATTTTCTGAAGATTCGCCTCCAGCTGAGGAGGCTGAAACAAGGATTTTGAATTGTATCCCGTAGCTAGTGTCTAATGAAATGAATGAATCATTGCTTTCTCCTATTACCTTGTTGGAGCTTGAGAACGTTGTGTTCCAGATGAAGAAAGGTAAAGCACCGGGGCCTGATGGATTCCCTGTTGAATTCTTTTAGGAGTTTTGGGAGGTGGTTAAGTTGGACCTCTTAGAGGTTATTAAGGAATCTTTCATGAATAAACAAATGTTGAAGTCTCTGAATGCAACTTTTTTAGCTCTCATTCCAAAGAAGGAGGGGGCTAATTCTTTGGATCTTTTTCGGCCTATTGCATTATGTAATGTTGTTTATAAGATTATTACTAAGTTGATTGCTGAAAGGTTGAAACCTTGGCTTGGTGAGTTAATCTCTGAGGAGCAGGGGGGTTTTGTTGCTGGCAGACAGATCATGGATGGTGTTGTGATTGCAGCTGAGACCATCCATTCTATGGAATCCTCAAAAGAAAAATCTATGTTTATCAAGTTGGACATGGCAAAAGCATATGATCGCATTAAATGGAGCTTTCTATTCAAGATTCTTGGAGCTTTTGGCTTTGCTAGTGATTGGATTGAATGGGTTAGGAGTTGTGTTACTTCTTCCTCCTTCTCAGTGCTTCTCAATGGTGAGCCCACTGAGTTGTTTGGTGCTTCTAGAGGCCTTAGACAAGGAGATCCTTTGTCGCCCTACTTATTCATCCTACTTGCGGAAGGATTGGGAAGGCTTATTCGTGCTCAGGTAGCAAGTGGCTTGATTCAGGGTTGGAATTGGGGAAATGATCTTCCCCCTCAAACTCATCTTCAGTTTGTTGATGATACTGCCTTGATGGGTAGGGCAAGGGTTGAGGAGGCTTTGAACTGGCGCAATGTTTTGAACAGCTACTTGGTGGCCTCTGGCTAGTGCATTAATGAGGGAAAGTCTCACATTTACTTCTTCCATACTCCTAAGGGTATCCAAAGGAGAGTAGCAGGTATTCTTTGTTTCCAGATCGGTTCGCTTCCTTTTCTCTATCTTGGAATCCCTCTTGCCATTCGTTCTCTCCCTAAAAGGTTTTGGCAAGAGACTCTTGACAAGTTTCGAAGTTTGGTCAGCCATTGGACTTGCAGGTGGCTATCTTCAGCTGGAAGAGTGACTCTTCTTAAGTCTGTGATCCAGGCTTTCCCTCTTTATAAGTGCTTTGTTCTTTATGCTCCATCAAGTTTTATTCAAGATTTCGAGAGACTATCTCGTCAGTTCCTGTGGTCTGGCAACCTTCTTCATAAAAAGTGGAGCTTGGTGAAATGGGATGTTGTCTGTAGGCCGAAGCAGGAAGGGGGTCTTGGTCTACGATGAACTGATTTGAATGGGCATGCCTTGGCTGCTAAGCTGTATTGGCGTTGGTGTTCACAACAACATATGTGGTGGGCTAAAATTCTTACCCTCAAATATTTGGGTGCGGTGGAAAGCATGGAGGTTGTAAGATTCAGTCTGGAGGGGAAAGGTTCTATGATCTGAAGTACCCTCAAACAGGGTGCCAAGCTTGTGAAACAGGGCCTTTTTTGGATTTGTAATGGGGGTCAGGAAGCTCTCTTCTGGCATGACTCTTGGGATGGACATCCCCCTATTTTTTCTTCTCATCCCCACCTTCAGGACTTGTGCCAGATTTTTGAGGAGGCGGGTTGGTGTCATGTGGCCGACTTCAAATCTCAACATTCTTTGAGTCAGATTACTATGTCCAGGTGGAAGGACCCTCAAGATTGGCCTCTTGGGGGGGTTTTGGAGGATCGTCAGGCTTGCTAAGATTCTTTCGAATCGCACCTGCAACTCTCTTCTTGGGAGGGATGTTCTTGCTTGGGGTCCAGATTTGCAGGGTAAATTTTCGGTTGCCTCTGGTTATCAAGTTTTGGATAAACAGGTCTTTGGGAGCTCTGAGCTTCCTTGGTGGAAGCATGTTTGGAATAAATTTGCTTGGCCTAAGTGTAATTTTTTCTCTTGGCTTGTTGTCCAAGGTAAGTGTCTTACTTGGGACAATCTTTGGAAACGGGGGTTCCAGGGCCCTTCCATGTGTGTTTTGTGTGGTCAGCATGAAGAATGCCTCTCACATCTCTTTTTTCAGTGTTCCTTTGCTAAAGATATTTGGCATCACTGGTGGAATCTCTGGAGCTTACCGTGTTGCCATGTCTCTGCCTTGGATGATTTTTGGAGGAGACAGGGATCATCTCCTGCCAAAACCTCTTTTCTTAAAATTGCTTGGAGCATTGGCCCTAGTTTGATTGTTTGGCATCTTTGGTTGGAGCACAACAGACGGATTTTCTTGAATAAAAAATTGATCTTGGAGCAACTTTGGAGGCGGATTCTTGGGGCTCTGTAGGAGACTTTGTCTGCAAAGTGTGATTTGTCTGTGCCAGTTGATCCTGGGGACTTGGGTGTTGTTAATTCCCTGGGTCTTGTTGCTGGGGATAGGAGAAATTTGGGCAGTGTGCATCGTAGGTGTGGGCGTGAGAGGGTGGCTCGTGATGGCTTCTGGTGTCCGCCTGCTCTAAGGGAGCTAAAAATTAATACATATGGGTCATCTAGGGGTAATCCTGGGCATGCTAGAGTTGGTGGTATTGGTAGAGACAGCTTGGGAGTGGTGGTGTTTTTCTTTTCTATGTATCGTGGTTTGCATACCAATAATCTTATGGAGGCTAGTGCTATCCTTATGGCGATTGAGCATGCGGTTGGCCTTGGGTGGCGGCAGATTGTTTGTGAGTCTGATTCTCAGGTGGTTATTGATATGTTGCATAAGCGACAGTTGGAGGATATGAATTGGCAGCTTGTTGTGGTTGTCAAGCATATTATTTCTATGTGCTCTTCTCTGGAGTCCATTGTTTTTCGCCATATTCCGCGAGAGTGGAATAGGGTGGCTGATGGATTGGCTAGATGGGCGTTGGAGAGGACTAATTCTTGGTATGTGGATGGTTGGGGCAATCTTCCTAATGACATAGCCCCTGTTCTTGAGGAGTGGGTTGCGGAGGATATGAGATGCTTCTTGAGTGTGAATTAATTCTTGGGCCCCTTGTGGCTTCTTTCTTCTAACTTTGTAATGTTGTTCTGATTCAATAAAGTTTTTACCCTCTTTTATTAAAAAATCATGACAAGTGTTGTCATCCTATGCGATGAGACATAATGCTCTAATAATAGCTCACTCTAGTTAATAGAAAAAAAACATTCCTGAGTTTAGCTTAAGTGCATGAAATGAAATTAGCTTAATAATTAATTAAAAATTAATTAATTATTAGCTAATGCATGATTACTCTAACAATTTAGACAAGAGGAGGTTATCTTGCAAGCTTGGTTGATTGTGATGATGTATGTTGATTTTCATAATATTTATAATACTTTTGAATGATCTCTAATGTGTAAGTTCATATATTGCCAACAATCATAGATTTCAAGATGGTGCTTTATTATATTTAGAATTTTATTTTTTAAAATTTTATTTTAAGAATGTATGTTGCTTAAATTTCTTTGATTTGTATAATTCCACTTACAATATTTTATTACCACCATCTTATGCATGTAGACTTCAAGTAGGTGTATCTACAAATAATTAGAGGCATTTTGTGTGTTTGTGATCTTGAAATAATATTTTTTACAAAATAATTATTTCAAATAGATACAAATGGTTTGGTACAATCCTTCCATTATGAATTAGATAGAATTATCAATCTTGCAAAATAATGCATTATACTCCAAACACATAAGAATATATATATAACACCACCATGATGCAAACCTTCACCACAATAACTCAATAAGAAGATGAAATTTCAACTATTTTTAAAACCAAATGGTTGAATAGTTAAAGGTATTTTTTACAAATAAAAAGGGACAACTATTTATGAGTGTTACCACAAAGCTATTTTTAAACATAAATTTTTTCAAAATCAAAGATAAATTTTGGCTAGTAAAAATAAGACAACTATTTATCTTTTTGATGTGGATACAATGTAAAATATGATATTGTTTGTTTGACCATGAACCATTTGATGTTTAAGTAAAGTACCACCATTCTATCTATTAAATTCTTTGTTATATTTTAAGGAAAGCGAAGCACTACAATCAAGCTTTGCTCTCTTTCGGTATATAATATATAAAATAATGCACACTCATAGTAAATTAATCTAATATTTTACGTTTCTTTACCCTCATGCAAATAATTCTTTAATTTTGAAGGGACAACTCTATGATATTGTTTTAATCATAATGTAATAATCTTAATAGACCAACTATTATATATAAATATTACTATGTGCCTTAATCTTAATACATAGCAATAGTGCAATTCATTTATTCCATTAATTTAAAAATATATATATTATTTTTATGGTGACACTATACATAATGTGAAAACACATTGCTTCACATTGCCATGAGTAACATCAAACAATATCTAGTTTAGCCAAATGACTAAACCCACATAATATTTAAGAACATAAAAATCTTATTGATTCACTTTAAAGTTGATAATATCCAAATCATAGCAAAATTATTTGGAAACTTTCAAACAACAAAGTTTATTTCTCCATTATTGGCAAGACCATTTTTCTTCTTTATTGGAATGGTTAGATTTGTGATTTTCAATGAAAAGTCTCTTTGTTTACAAATATTTTATGAAAATAGTTGAGATTTGAGGTATACTCTTTTGGTGAATGTTTAGATGTCTCTTACAATCTAGGGATTCCAAACGGCTCTAGGAAAATTCATTGCCACTGGCAACTCACCCATGAAAAATTCACCGCTAACAATTCACCGCAAAAAAATCACTGCCATAACAAATTCACCTAAAAAAAATTCACCACTAACAATTCACCGCCATGAAAAATTAATCACCCACGATGAATTGTTGATGGTAAATTTTCTATCGGTGAATAGCGGCGGTGAATTTGCCATATGCCATTCCAAACATGTCTACAACAAGACCAAAATTTGATACATAGTTACCTTCCATCTATGCAAGGTCAAAGGCTCAAAGTTAGTTATTATTCATAATATGTTAATTATCCTTTCTTTTCACTCATTAGGATTGTCAATAACATAGCTTGTAAGGAAATTTGAAAGAGGCATTCATTTAATTTCATTGTTTCATTTTTAAATTTAGCAACGATAAACATAAAGTGAGGTGGATGATCAAATTCAAAGATGGAAGCAATTGTTGTTGGAATCATTTTTATCCTTGCTTGATGGATGAAGACTTATATTTGCATGTTATCATTTTCCTATTAATCAAATGTTATCATTTTTCTATTAATCTTGTTTTGTAAATCATGTTAAGAAAAAAACAATTTCTATTTTTTAATTTGTTGGATTTTTCTTTGATGAAAAAATATAAAACCTAAATTTTTAATTGATAAAAAATCTCAACCTAATCAATAAGAAGAACATGACAACTTTTTAATGCGGTTATATCATAATTCTTTAACTTAGGATACAAATTCTTGAATATCCTTGTTTTTCCATATTTTTCTTTCAATTGATTTGTGAATTTTTAATTACCTTCGGTTCATGTTGTGAATAGTCAGTGCAAAAATCAAGATTTTTTTATATTTTTTCTAAATTATGTGCAATGCAATGCATTTAATTCATTGAATCAAATTTCAAACCTATTAATGATGACATGAACACTATTACATACATCATAATAAAATTACATTGTTGACTTAGAGGTAGGGGAGAGGGGCCTATAGTGGAGCGGGGTCCAATAGTGGGGATAGAAGTAGTCCTTAATGGGCCCCATAGTGGAGCACCTTAATATCCAATTACAAAACACTTTTTATCCATAAAGTACACAAACTGACAAATCGTGTGATGCCACATCTGTGCACCAATAAAACATAACTTAGTGCACCACTATCGGTTTCACTTTTTTTTGGGCCTTTTTTGGATACCTCAACAAAAAGCATGCTGATGTGGCATCATATTTGATGATGTGGCCCTAAAACGAAATATAGAAGTATGTGAGTTGCCAAAAAAACTATTGTACAAAATTGGGAGTGATTTGAAATTTCCACATAAGATTTTGAGAAATGCAAAGTTAGGATGCTCCACTATAGGCCCCTCTCCCCTAGTATTTTTCATATTTCATTGATAAGATTTTCAAAGCTTATTAAATAAATGTGAGTACGCTCAATGCATATTTTATATTTATCTGTCTATAATAAATATCAAAGTAAAATTTATCTATCTATAATTAATATTTCAATAAAATCTACCCATCTACATTAAATAGTAAAGTAGAGATTTTAAAAATATATAGGTAATATAATTTAGCAAGGCAAAAATTATATAAACATCACATTATCAAAAGATAAGAAGAAATTTAAACATATATATATGGAGTTATTATAATAATATATATTTGTATCATATTAAATTTTATTTTATTTTTGATACATTAAATTATAATAATAACATTATACAACAACAAACAATCACATTACACTCCCAACTGCTTCTATTAACTAAATGTTTAAAACAGCCAAGCACACCCCACAATTATGTGTCTCTTGTTTTTATGGGTAGCGGAGTTGGCTTGGGCTGTGGGTTTGCTCCCCATTGATTTCGGGTTCCCCGCAGGGGACTAGTCTCGCCCCCGCTTACAAAACAAAACAAAAAAATGTTTCAATAAATTTTAAAAGCCAAGTAGCACCCACTTCCATGTGTTCTTATATATGGGTGGTCAGCTGGGCTCATCTCTAATTACATGTAAACTAATCACCCAAATTAAAACTGGCCATGTCCCTTAACCCACAAAGAATAAATTAGGTATATCCTGTCCATGTAGCAGATGGCTCTCAATCCCTGCAATGCTTATCTGGCATTACCAGCTGCACATTGGAATTGAACTTTGACGACCTTCATCCTCGTCTCATTAATCAGAGAAGTATTGTGAGGAGGAATTGAACTTAATAACCTTCATATTTGTCCCTTTCACTGAAGAAGAATTGTTTGGAGGAGTTCCAGAGTAATTAGAAGCAAAGGACCGATTGTTCGGAAAACCAGTGATACAAATTCCCTTCATCAGTCCAGAGTACTGTGATTGCAGAAGAGCAGTAGTCGGCATGACAAAAAGGCATGTTGTTAATGGAGGCTGTGAATTTGGTACTGTGGGGGGCTGTGGAGGTTTAGCCTTTTGGGAAAGGATTTTACCCCAGGCTCATTGTGAATAAGAATTTTTTGTCTATCTGAAGTACTGTTGCAGGAAATTGTGTGTTTTCCAAGCTTTTTAACTTTAGGGTATAGACATCCATCAAAGCAAAGAGCTAAATGTGGAAGCATAGACATGGTATGTAAACTGTTTGACACAATGCCTCAAAGAGATTTCATCTCATGGAATGCAATGATTGCAGGATAGGGACAAAGTGGATTTGTTGAGAGGGCTTTAGAAACTTATCTTTTACCTTTACAAAAGATTTGAACAATACATTTGGGATTTAGAATGATCTCTTACTGCTAAAACTTCTTTCTGTTTTGTGTCTACATTTGTTTCTGTTTCATGCTTATTCTCAGTCCAATTTCATGATTCCTTGAAGGTGTTGTGTTGTTGCATTTGTGCTATGACTTTGCAAAAGCTCTATGGGGGTTTGATGCCTTCCAGAGTAAAAATAAAGGGTAGAAGGGCAAAACAACATAGGAAGAGACACTGAGCAAAGGCTAAAACAAGCTCAAGGATATGTGACTACTGGTTATATTTTGTAATGTGGTGGCTTTGCCCTGACACATCTAGTGATTTTGCTCTCCTTTATTTTTAAGGAATATTTGCTCAAACAAGCTCAAGAATATGTGACTACTGGTTATATTTTGTAATGTGGTGGCTTTTCCCTGACACATCTAGTGATTTTGCTCTCCTTTATTTTTAAGGAATAGATAAGGTGAAAATCATTAATGCCTTTTGGAAGTTTCCTTTCCTCACCAAGCTAAGCCCTCAAATTATTATTTAACAAACATGATATCTATTTGTATGCAAGCTTTAGAAATATTGAGAGATAAAAAAAATCATGCAAGACAACTTGTTCAATCCCTGCCTTGTAATATACAACCTCTTATTGTAGTTTTCTTGTCAATCAAAGTTATTAAGTTATTTTATAGGATTGAATTTGGTTACAAGTTAAAACTATTTTATAAGATTTAATTTGGTTATAAGTTAAAACAAATCTTTAAAATATAGTTCCTTACCTTTGTAGAGAATATTGCTTTTTATTTCAATATAATTTTGGTTTAACATCTTGTACAATAGCTCAACATTTTCTTTATAGTTTTATTTTATAGTCTAAAATGTATAGATAAGTTTTATTGTGGAACAAAATAGGTTATGTAACCACTACAAAAGTAGTAAGTGTTTTAGGGGCTTTATTTTGCAAGTTTGGATATCCACTCACCACGAATTGAGCTATTTCATAAGTGATAAAGTAAGAGTTAAAAACATCCACAATCTATTTTTGATCTTTAACCAAAATCAATTGTACCACAACCCATGTTTTTGTTTGAATCATTGGGAGAATAGTTCTCATAATAATGACTATTTGCTTTATTTTGCTTTTCTAAAATTTGCATAGTCAATCGTTTTTACTAAATGATGCAACATAAATTAGCTAGGTGATTTTCATTGCAATTTTGTAAATAGAAAATCAAATTTATGGGAAAAACTTGTGAAGCATTATTGGTTAGTTGTGCATATGGGAAAAACTTGGGAAGTATTATTGGTTAGTTTTACATATTGATTATTTGAGTTTCTTCAGTGAACGCCTATTCAAATAACTCCTATTTAAGGGTCAATGGCAATAAAGTGATTAAAAGCTTCCCTAATATTAGACAAAATATTTTAAATAACAATAGAATGGTTAGAAATTTCCCTCATACTAGACAAAGTATTTTAATTGTTTAATTAGAAAAGAAATAAGCAACAAATATTTGACACAAAACATTTTAATTGACAATAGAGTGGTTAGAAGCTTCCCTCACACTAGACAAAGTGTTTCAATTATTCAACTAGAAAAGAAAAAAGCAACAAATATTTGACTCAAATTAAAATTTTGCATGCCTATTATAAGATAAAAAACATTGATGATTTCATACTTTCACTCACTCTTTTATCATCTAAGGAATGCATTCAACTTAATTATTATAGAGGTAAAAAATGTAGCATTCATGTTTTTTCTACATGTTTTGTACATACTTTTAACTTTTAATCTATAATACAGTAGTTCAATATTGTAAAGGAAAATAAAGTTTTCAGGTTAAATTAATAAGATGCATACATATATGCATAATTAACCTAGACTAGTTTAATAATAATATATGTGGTCTAATGTAATTTGAAATTAAATTTTAAAAGTAATGAAATAAATACAAATAAAAATTCCACTTAGCTCTATGCATGAAGAATAAATGACTTGTATGAAGATTCTAGAATTTGTAGTGCCTTAGGAGCAAGAATGAATAATGATAGTTTGTAACCCACATTAGAATCAAAATATTATATTTGCACTACAAAGGATTGAATCTGTGGATCGAGGTTGGATATATGCTCATAACAATGTCTATTATATGTGGAAATGGTTAGGAAATATGCACAATTAAACTTTTTATTTCACCTTGTTTGTCCCTACTTAATCTTCCTTTTCTAATATCTAAAGAATGGTGGTATTTTAAAACTACTTGTCTTAAGAAGATTGTCGTTGTATCATAAGGGGACATGTTCTCCTCAATCAACTGTCAAAAAACTTAAGTTAAAGATTGAGGACATCACTCTTCAACCATGCATATGCTCTTAAGATGAATGTGCAAATAAATATTCATTTAAATTTTTTCCTTCCCTAAATGCAATGATACTCAAATTAATCTAATTAAATGCTTTTAAACATAAGTATATATCAGTAAATTATTTGAATGTGCATATTTAGCTCTAGACAAGAAAGGAATTGGTAAGAGTCATCCAAAACTTGAATTTAAATTTTAAAATGTTAGAGGTCAAATTCATAGGTGTAGAGTCAATTTTGTGAGTGAATAGTCAAGGTGTCAAATTCTAAGAACAACCCAACTCATATCTCATTATTCTTCTTGAAACACATATAAATTAGTAATGTTGATTTATGGTTCAAAATATGATCAAAACAATAGACAACTATCTTTCATTTATCAAGACAAAAAGATGGTAGAATCAAGGCGAGAATGAAATGTCTAGGAATAAGTGCACACATAGGTATAATACATGAATACAATGGATAAGGTATGGATAAATGATATGTGAATGCATGTAAATGAGAGCATAACAACCTGGGGGAAAAGAGCTTGACTTTGCAAAAGAACATGTCATTAGCCAATCTATAAATGTATCAATAAATTGTCTCAAGATGAGCACAAAACTAAATGGGAAATGATGGTTATGTAAAATTCACCATTACATGTTTCCCCCACTTTGAGGTGAATGTGAATCCTAAAATGATCATGGTTTTCAAAGTATGTAGTGTTAGGAAAGGTGTCTCAACCTTGCTAACTAAGTATAAGGTGAATTTTGTAGGTATTGTTATGGTGCTTGAGACAGAGGCTCTGATAGTGAATTTTGTAGGTATTGTTTTTTATTAAATAACCAGGGAAAGGGACCTAATCCCAAAGTTCATAATATCAACAACTTAAAGAAGAAGAAAAAACTAGAGAAAAGGTGCATAGGCCACTAAGAGAACAACTAAGCATGTAGGCCTGCCAGATAACAACACAACAAAAAATTAGATAACTAGCAAAACATAAAACAACACCACAAGCAACGACAAGGAAATAACAGTCAAGAGCCAGAAAAAAATATTTAATCAAGTTTAAGTTATCCATCAAAGCCTCTAATGATTCCTCCTAGTCCTCTTTGATCTAAATTTTTTTCTCCTTCTTATTATTGGCTTTAACCAATTGAGGGTCTTTGTCCTTTCCCTGTTTCTTCCTTTGTTTTTTTAATTTGGATTTACCCATCATAGTCCCCATTACAACCTTCACATAATGCCCTCGGTGACAAAAATAAGATTTTAGAGGTTGATTGTATTCTCTACATTTTATCATAGTAATTGTTGGCGTTTATTTTACTCCCCATTTCCTTCACTTTCATCTACATAGCCTCTAATTGTGTTCTAAAAAACATGAGAAAGTCCTCACACTCAATTCTCTCATCTGTATCATCCTTCTCAACCTCTTTTTGCTTGTCCAAAGAAATAGAGGTTAACTCTTCATCTTCATTTAGGTTTCCATCTTATTCATATTCATTTCCTTCTTCTTCATCCCCTTATTCACCTTCATCTTTAGTTTCATCCCTTTCATATTCATCCTTCTCTTCCTCATACAACTTCTCATTATCATCACATTTATCCTCCTCTACATCCTCATATTGCCCCTCCTCAGCCTCAATCTACAAATAATCCTCCTAGTCCTCAATAGGGTTGTCATCCTCAAAAATATCCTTAGAATGAAAGAGGAACTCCTCATCCTCATAGGCTTCCTCTTCCTTATTCGAAACGTAATTTTTTACCTTTAGTAACCAACAAAATACCTGTAGTAGGGTCTTTGGCTAACCTAGTGGACCTTTGACCCCCAAAATAAATCAATCTATTCTTCACTAGTTTCTCAATAGCTCTCAGCTCACCTTCAACATCAAAAATATTGATAGGTCTCCACTCTTCCTCAGCAGAGCTATTTATTCTTCTTTATTTTTCTAGTCTTGATAGAAAGGGGGCTTTCATTTTGATAGGGGTAACACCCATGTTATCCAAACTCTCATGTCCTTACATATTTTGGTAGAGAAATTGGAGAGCTTTTTCCACCAATTTTTATAGACCCTTTCCTCTTATCCAAAGTAATGATAAGAAGATCCTCCAACAGAGAAAGGCTAGAGTTATCATGAGGCCTAAAAGACCCCTCCTTACTTTTAGTGCCCTTCTTCCCCCCATATTTGGTAATCAAGCTAGTGCTCACTTTAGAAAGATTTACAAAGGTAGGAGGGAGCTCAACTCCTTGAATCTTCACATTGCTTTTCCTAAGAACATGGTTTTTCTTATGAGCTACCGAGAGGCTATATTTATAAAGGGATATTATTAAGCCTTGGTGTAGAGAGGGATAAGCCCCATTCATAATACACTTCTCAAGGGAGGACATCAAATCAAAAGGAAGATTTATCCTATGACCATGCCTAATATGGTTTAAAATAGGAAAGTGATAATCGTGAATTATTTGGAATCTCCCTTCCAAAGACATATTTCATAATGTGGAGACTTACCAGGGCCCATGGTGATGGTAATTTTTCTCTATTGTATCCATTCTGTAATTTCACCACCTTTTCCCCCTTTTTGAAGAAAGTGTCAATAAACTTGTCATAGTTGTCATTGCTACTCTTTTGGATTCTCAAATCATCACACTGCAGACTGGTCGCTTTAGCAATTAATTGTTTCATGACATAGAATCTCACTCCCTCAATAGTCATGACCCATTGCTCCTAGGAATTGACAAATTTGGAGGTCAGTTTGTCATTATGCCCTTTCTTGGACTTAAAGAAAAGGGAGAAACCCATTTTTTTAATAATTCCCATAGCTCAATATTCTGCAAAAATGCTTCACAGGTTTGTGGCTCAATTATTTTTGTGGACCCCCATCTTCTCCCTCTCTATTATGTTCTTTCCAATCCCATAATAAATAATGTTAGTGTCCCTACTGTTATAAGATATGGACTTGAAATAGATAGAAAACTGGTCAATAGTAAAAATATTGAAGAGCTATCACCTTTCTTCGTAAAATTCAACACCTTGATGTCCCATCATCAACCACTTGTCATGATCTCTCTTGTTGAAAGTACCTTACCATCATTAATTTTCACCCCTTCCTCTATAACATATTTTTTATTATTACCTTTCACTCAACTCCTTTGAAACTTAACCTCACACACAAGGGAAATAATTAATACAATCCATATCAAATATTGGGAGTGTTACACCCCAAATTGTGTAATTACTATTTACTATTACTATGTAGGGTAAAATGTGAATTCAATGGATGAATAAATTGTGTGTGCACTTTGTTATCACTGCTTTATGAATGAATGCCATCTCATTTAATGTTATATGAAGGAATGCATTTATGTGGTTGGAAGAATATTACATTAATATTCTAACATTGGAGATATATTATGTATGTTGCATATTTTGTGAATAGTTTTATGTCGTGTGCAAGTGTTAGTGATTGCAGGTATATGTTCAATTCCTCCAGGCAGAGGGGAAGTGTCACTCAGGAGAGGGTCTTGGTCAGGTAACCAATATCGTAACCTATCTGAGCTTACACACACCAAAGTAGAATAATTGAGTAGGGTTATCATGTGGGAAGTAGGTAAGTCATCCTTAGCGTAATGTGTCTGCATTAGTAAGGGTCTTGTTTACTATTGAATGCATGCTTGGATGGTGTTATTTGTTTGAACTTGTGAGTCCTTCCTCATGTTACTGTGCTTGTTTGTGTGGTTGAATGAGTGTTTGGATATATGCATACATACATATGTATGCATATGTCGGTATACACATACGATGGATATAATGGGATGTCCATATGAGTACGACGACATATGTATGGATATGCATATATGTATATAATGATTGATATGATGCTATTGTCACATAGGTCATGGTCATTCGGATATTGAATGGATCATTTGACTATCATATTGTCATTGAAATTATATATGTTTGTATGTACATTTATATACACATACATATGTAAGCATTAAATGCTTATTATAGAAGTGTGTGTATATATATATATACTTGCATATATTGTTCAATGGGAATGATAATTTGGATGTATGCATTCGATTATCAAATGATGCTTTGGAGAAGCTAATTTATATTATATATGTTTGTAAATAAATATACATATGTACATAATATAATATATATGGATATATATTAAATATTATATATATAGTTTATATATACAATGTATAATCTTATAGATAACATATACCGTGTGTGTATGTTGAGTTAGATAAGCAAGATAAACATGATACATATAAATACATATATATTGGTATGAACGTATTTGGTACTTTTGAGGAAACATATAAACATGTGTATACCAATATATGAATATATATATGTTTATATACTTGTTGATTTGATAATTATCGAATTGATTACATGGCTTCATTTCTTTGCACAATATGAATATATATATGGGATTGGATAAATGCATATAAATATATATATATATACACACACACACACATAAGCATTAAGGCTTATATAGAGGAGTGTGTTAATATGTATAAATTTAATATATTATTATTGTTTGATTGTTAACTCATTCGAATATATTCATATGATGAATATATATCTATACATATGTATATATATGTGTGTTTATTCACAAAAGTTTTCATTAAATTTTATTTGGGATGTTATCTTTCTTTACCTAAGTTCTATACCTAATCTAGTTTTTGAGCGGTCTTTTGTCATCCATTTCGAACTTGGGCGGTGTTTTGCTAAGTTCGTCAAACCTCCCATTTTACCGCCTACCTTGTTCTTCATTGGGTAGTGTTTTCTTGTCACATCCAAACTTCCTTTTTTTCTCACAAAGTGTATGTACGAAATTGGTTGAGCCATGAGTCAAAGTTTGGAAGCTTCACCCACAGGGTATACCTCAAGCAGTATTCTCGAAGTCATTTTGAACCTGGGTGAGGTTTTTTTAAGTTATGCGAACCATTAGTTTTACCACCTATGAAGAATTATATTGATTAATCCAAATTATTACCAGTCTGGTTACTTAATTAAGATATTATATAGAAGGAAATCAGTATTTTCCAAGCATAATATGAACATAAACAAGCGATCCATACATGTAAAAGCATAGATAACACCAAAAAGAGATATTTTATTCATATATAAACATTTTTACATTATATTGGCATAGCCTCAATTGCTTGGTTCGGTTACAAAAACCCAAGTTGGCGGACATAAAAAAAAGGGGCAAAGAAAGACATTTCAGGTGCATAAAGCAAACATCAGGACACAAATGCTCTTAGTAACAACCTGCAGGCATTCAATTTGATCCAGTGACAACATATTTTCATGAGACTGGAGGATTTGCATGAACAGTCCCATATCATTCCTCACCACCCCAGTGCACAACAGAGCCACGACCTCCTTTAGAGTCTTGTCTTGGATAGCAAATGCAATGCAAATGGCATCAACTACTAATCTAGTTCAAGGATAATAGTTGAGTCTGTTGATCGCCACCTTCACGCGATGATGGAATTCAAGTTTCACCAGGCGCTCCAGTGCTCTCACGTCCCAGTCTCGATGACCAGAAGTCCTGATAACTATGTAAATGAATCATTCCAGCATAGTGGTATTATGCATATGAGCTTGGATCAGAAATGCCTTGCCCATAATACTTCGGAGCACTTCTTCCTCCACTTCGCTCTGCACCACTAAAACCTCTTTTAGTTGATCAAAAGTGTGCCTGAACAATGGGCTACACTCAATTTCCTCTAGAATAATGTAGTCGTTCACAAAATTTCCATCACTTTGGGAGCTCACCATGTTGGATGCAATTGATTGTGGGAGAAAAGTGATATCGACTGAATTTATAGAGCTTTGGTTAGACATGGATTCATTCTTTTGAGATTGATAAGATGTAAATTTAATTCACATTTATGGTTGGCTTGCATCGATTGAATTACAATTCCTCTTCAGATAGCTCGCACGTGCCATCGCTTGGTATCCTTATGCATTGCATTAAAGATTGGTGAAATGATTAGTCCTTTAGCGGTTGTTGCTCGGGTAATGATCAATTTTCTTTTCCAATACCTATTCCCAACAAAATTTCCATTGTTCTTAAATCAACTTCCCAATAAACGTTCGAGATACAAGAAGTCGCTAATTTAGTAACAACTTTAGTGTCCATTCAATGGCTTTAGCCATATTATAAATTAGAGGTTAAGCAAGGATGAAAGGGACTGGGATCTCTCCGGATACACCTGGGGGTGTTTTTGAGAAAGAATAACATTTATTGTAGATTGCAATAGCTTGTAATCGGTGTGTTACAAATTAAAGGATTTGAAGTATGCTAATCTTAGTGTTATGTGTACAATATAGTTGTGTCTTCTTTGAAGGATGAGCTATACATCTTTTATTTATTGCAGTCCGATTTATTTACATTGGTTAGATTTGATAGTCATGATTTTCAATCTTTGTATTGATCATAAATGGTTGCGTCCTCTGCCTCTATGTTAGTTTCATATTTATGAGCTAGCGTTAGTCACCTTTTCTGCTTTTTGGTTAAAAGCACATGTCATTTCCTTAGAATAGATTAATTCATTGAACATTTTTTGAGGGAGTTGTACCTCGATAAAATTCAGAGAAAATCCATGAATGCAATTGTGGACTTTTCAGAGCTGTTAGCGAATTCAAATCGGTGCCAAATATAGGTTTAGAGTCATTACTTGATTTATCTATCAAAGGTTATTTCATTCGCTAACAATGTGTATATGTGGTGATTTCATTTAAACATCATTTACTTTGAAAATGACTATTTCAAACAATAAATAGCAGCCGATTTTAATCCTAAACATATTGGCTTAGAAGTCGATAATCATGGGCGACTTAAATGGTTGAAACTTTGAAGTGAATACGATTGTATTCATGGGCCAATTTTTATGTCTTTGTTGTCATTCTTTAATCTGCAAACTGCTTTAACATTTAAGTTGATATGGGAGAGGTTGACGCCTTTATTTGTCTTGGACTTGGTCAAACAACATTACCACGAATTGTTGTGACAAATCAAACAACTATTGAATACTCCAAACAATCAATGACTTTGTCTAATCAATTGAGTTTATGAGTCTATACTCAACATGGAATAAATCGATGCTATTATGGGTGGCATGCTTTGGTTATTGATTGTTTCTCTCGATAGTAAAATCGCACCACTTTTGTGTTCTGCTTATCATAGAAGTTTGTAGTCGAATTCTATCACATGGAGAGTTGATTTATTCTCCAATTGTTGTCAATAAGTGGGTCAACCTGTTAATAGTCAAGTTGAGTCTTTATTTACTTACTCGCCACCTTTCTAAGTTGTGTTTGAGGTGTTGCTTTGCATGTTTTCTGCTTTCATTATCATGCCTAAACTTTAGGCAATATAGTTGCTTTCTTGCTATATAAATAGCAGCAAGGAGTTCATTGTTTGGGATGCCTTATTCTCACTCTTTTATGCATTGTTTCTTGTGCAACAAATCTACAATTTAGTGTGCTTTATTATTAGCAATATTCTATTCAAATAGTGAAGGAGAATCTAGAGAATTAAGAGAGTTTCAATTGTCTTTGAGAAGAAGCAATTGCCAACTTGAGAGATAAGGGCTTGTTAGTCTTTGTTGGAGAAAGTTGTTGTTCTAAAGGTGCCATGACTGCAGCTAGTCGAATTGGGAAGTTATTGAATAGGCATGGGAATATTCTACTTTGATTATTCTATTTTTGAATGAGTTGTGTCTTGATTGATTGATCTAGTCTTGTTGATACTTGCATGTAGTGAAAAGTAATGTTTGATTTGAAAGAAAAGTGGAAACTATTTACTTTATTTGTGCATTGTTTGTAATTACTCCATGATAGGAGAAATTGCTTGACATAGGTATTAATATTATGTTAATACTAGATATGAATAAACATGAGAAGCATAAGGCTTATTCATAGCTTTAACCACTTTTAGTCAAAGAGGTGATACTATTGAATGGAGTCCTCTATTGATATGACAACTCTACGATTAAGGCCACACATTGTGTTTGTATTTACTCCATGATAGGAGGGAAGTTTGTCATAGGTGTTGTTATTAAACTAGATATGAATAGACCTGGGTAAGAGAGGATGTTTGTCATAGGTATTGTTATTATACTAGATATGATCAAACATAGACAAGCTTAAGGAACACTCATAGCTAGATATTTAATTATGCTAGATGGTTAGTAGGTTACTCCTGGGGTTGTTATCCAGTGAAGGGAGGGAACTAGTAGGTTACTCCTAGGATTCGTTGTGAGGGAACTAGTACTTTTGCTTTATGAGTTGTGTTTCCTTAGGATCTTAAAGAGATAGGTTATCTTGGGGAGTAGCTTTCCCATGGAGAGGGATTTCCTAGGCATAGATATAATAGCCTTAAGTCAAAACAAGCTTGCCATAGTGAAGGTGAATGGTAGAGCATTGCTCGATTACACCGAGTGAGAAAATTTTGGCCAAAGTAGTGGGGGTGTCCGATGAATCCACTATGAAAAGTGTGTAAGCTGAGACTCCACTGTCAGTTCACCATGTCTACTTAAATGCATGAGGGCTACCTAGTGTAGGTTATAAATCCTAGTCATGTTTGATACAAAACTAAGCTCAAAGTGGTATGTCGTATGGGGTTACCCAACCAATGCCTTTGTCGAAGGGTAGGTCCATCTATCATTGATAGATGTGCGATGGGACACATATGAGTCTGTGGTTGGCAGAAAATATCTTGAGTGATGCTTCTCCTCCTCAGCAGGGGACAAAAGACCAAGGTTTTGAAAGGCGAATTCCTGGACCATCTATATCTTATGCTCCGAAGCTTGGTGGAGCTGTGGTTGTAATAGTGTACATTCTTGGAATATTGTAATTTGTGAAATTATTATATTGGAATGGAATCTCTATTTATTTGTAAGACATCTTTTTTCATTATGAAATCTATGTTATTGGAAGATTTGTGTAATTAATTTGGATTGCATTGACAAATTGGAAATTGTGTTATTTCAATTATGCATGTAATTACATTATTGGAAGAAATTTTTTTATTGCTATGACATGGCATCATGTTTATTCACTTGAGGTGAAAACATTGGAAATTTTATTGTGAAGAACACCGGGGTTGTTATATGTGGTATCAGAGTAGCCGTGTTCATCACTAGAACCTATGAGCTCATTATGCAAGTGTTACATAACCTTATCGAAGATAATGGTTGAAATGTTCTTACGCCAATATGGCAAGAGAAAAGAACATGGAGAAATTAAAAGGAAGTTGAGATTCCTAGAATATTGTTTAAGTTTGGGACTAGTTAAGAGTCGTCCCTGGAGTTAGGAACTCCTAAACCAAAAACTTATTATTATATTCCCTTGGATTGCAGAAGATTATGAAATTGGGTTATGTAGGAAGGTTAGGAAGTATAACCAATATATACCTTCATCTTATGAATTAGATATAAAACTCTGAGGGATAGAAAATATTGAGAAAATCTCCCTTATTGATAGCAACCTATAGCTTCAAAGAGTCAAGGATTCTTGGATTTAGGAAGAATACTACGAGTCCCTAAGTATGAAGTGTTGGCATAAATATGGATTGAAGTATAAAGTCAATGAAGGAGGTATCCAAGAGGTTGGACAACTCTTGACTTGAATCTAATTTCTGTGAAAGGCTAGGGACTTGTAAGAAAGGAGATAGTAGCTTAGGAATAATGGAAAAGATTGGAATGGTCAGAAAAGAAGTGATAAATAAAATTGAACATGTTTCCACCAACCAAAAATTGATGAGAACAATTTGGAGTTTTGATTAAGATGAGAAAAGAAACCAAGTAAACCTTAGAGTGTTAAGGTAATGCAATCACCAAGAGTTGGGACAAAGTCACTTGGAAGGGTAAATCGTATTGATTTGACAAGGTTTGGATAGTACATAGATTGGTTGGAGTATAAGTAGAACTCATCAACGTGTCAACAAAAAAACCAACATATTTCTAGAGGTTCCAACGAGAAATGGAATACAGAGGGACACTATGTGTAAATCAATAGAAGTTGTAAGGAAGCAACTCTCTAAATTGAAAAGTACATCAATAAAAGAGGCTTGTGAGCTTGGATATTCCTCTACCAAAAAGGAAATTCGAAAGAGAATTGGAATATTAGAGTGCCTCTTAACTTGTAAGGTTGTTGATCATTCATTAGATCTCCTATTGGATGATCCAAAATGTTGAATCTATGAGATAGAAATCCACGATGAATCTAACTTTGGGAAAAATTATATTTGGGGTATGCCATTAAGGCAAGAAAAAGGCAATAGAAAGCCAACAACAAGGAATGACAAATTATTTTATAAAAGAAAATATTTGCTAGGAGTTCAACTTTGAGTTGAACGAATGTTGTGAAAACATTAAGGGGGGAAGGAAGAGAGAGATTTGACTCAAATTTAGTACCCCACCCAACAAAAAACATGGATATGTTTTCGATTTGGAAGAACTTTGACTTCTTAGTAAGTCATGATGACAATTAAGTCATATACCTCATGACCACAAGGATAAGGTATTGTAATTTTTGAAGAAAAATAGTGGAAAGGTCAAGATTTGTGGCCTATTATCACATCATACCTTGCATATATATTGATTGTTAAATCGATTGCTATTATCATTAATGCCTTAAGGAAAGGATAGGTGGATAATTTGATCATGAAAGGGAAGATCATTATTTATGGATAGACAAGGGAAGATCTAGACTACTCATGAATTGAATGAAAGTGTCTCTGAACTCCTATATACCTAATATGGGGGATTTAGATAATGATGATATTTCTATACATTGGTAGTGATACTACATATTGTGAAATATATCAAACGTCATGAAGCGACTTGACACTATAGCTTACTATGCTAAGGAACCTTGGGAATGAAAGGTTTAGCTATAAATCCATAGAGAAGGTATGTAAGATGTGATGTGATGTTATGTGAACCACATCAAATATCTTTATTAGAATGATTATGGATCATACCTTATACTCGAATGAAACCCGAGGTTCAGAATAACCTATTTGGGATGAGAACTTCATTCGAATAAAGAGAGAAACCTTAGGTTAAGTTTTACCTATTTGGTTGGAATATGTATTGGACTACTCATTAACACCTATAGGTTGGGAATAACTTACTTGGTTGAGTTGTAATTTTGGTCTTGATTGGGACATATAGGGTTAGAGTAACCTATATAATTGGACTAGCCATTGGTTGAGGACTTAATCTAAAGATTATGGTATACTATGGTTGAGACTCACCTATGTGATTAAGTGAATCAATTGAGCTAACAAGAAAGTTCATGCTTGGAAATTAGGTATGCAATTAAATTTGATATCTATTAGGAACCAACATGAATGAACGAGGATTAATACTTGAAATTAGTACCGATTCTTATTGGGAAAAATTTAGAATGAGTTTAAAGATGGATTACATCTTTAGAAATAATCTAAGGATGAAAGAAATCTAGAGTGTGGATGTCCTAAGATAAATGGGATTTATCTCTACAAAACCGCTAACCATTATTACTTGGGAATTAAATTTGGAATGAGACCACAAAATAGGTTTTCACTTAGTCAAAGAATATACTAATATGGGATGTAAATAGAGCCTATGTACCCAAAATTTTGGAGAATTAAGGGATGCAATGAGAAAGTTAATGTCACAGTAGGACATTAGGGTGGAAAAGTTATTTGTCAAGTGAGGAACCACTAAAACCTGGGAAAAGATGGAGTAAGAGGCTGCACAAAATGTAGCGAGATAATGTCTAGTGTGCTAGAAAATGAAGACATGATGGCATCATTGACAGGACATGTGTACTCTCTTGAGATCCCAGAAGGATAGTGGCAGAATGCAAGATAGTTTAACCTATTTATGTCAGCAAAACTGACATAATTTTGTGGTGGAAAAACTCAACAAAGTAGCCAACATGGTTGGAAGCCTGATATATAGGATTACAATTCTAAGTAATATATTGTGCGAGGTAGTTTCTTAGAATTCCTGCGAAGGTAGTCTCAGTTGTGGACGAGAAAATAATGATTTGGTTGTGTGGACCATGATCATACTACAAACATTCAAGTGAATGAATGCACAATGTATTGTTGTAGCCGAATAGGAAAAAGAGGAAAACCAAATCTTGAATGATTTGTTGAGTACTTGCAAACTTCTAACATTGAGGTTTGATCCATTATACAGAAAGGAAGGTTGGAAACTCTATTAGGCCGAAATAGGCTAGGGAATAGAGTTAACCTTAGACTCAATAATTTGTCAAAAAGGAGTAATGGATCGAAGAGATCAATGGAACTTTTTTGATACAAAGCTTAAGTATGAAGTAGTATCGGAAGTGACAGATGTTCAAAGAGCAATATTGTGATCAAAATGGACAAGTGTCCAAGATCATTACTTTTGGCTAAATTAAATAGAAAAGTAAGAGATGGGAGAAGTCAGATTCTGAGTTATTTGAAAGTGTAAATACCAAAGGGAAGGATGGGACCCATGGTGTAGTGTACAATGCACCGTTATTCCTTTCTATTTGGATTATACTAAGGATAAATTCATGAGCCAATGAGAACATGCTTTATAGTCACTATAGTAAAGGTGTCATGTGTCATTCAAATATTATTGTACATGAATGTGCATATAAAATATTGTGAATACAACACATAAGCTCTTGAGAGAGCAAGTATGTGTGAAGCATACAAGTTTTCCCCTATGCGATAGCAACGACATTCGATGCAAAGTCCAGAGGGGACAAGGTTGCAAGGAGTGATGCTACATAGGATGAATGTTTATAAATATTATGTATTTTGAGAATGGTAAGTAAAACTTTATTTAGCTTTATCTATATGTTAAAATGCTATAGATCATCAGGAACAATGATTCACAAGGGGGGAAGTATGTTACACCCCAAATTGTGTAATTACTATTTAATATTACTATGTAGGGTAAAATGTGAATTCAGTGGATGAATAAATTGTGTGTGCACTTTGTTATCACTGCTTTATGAATGAATGTCATCTCATTTATGTTATGTGAAGGAATGCATTTATGTGGTTGGAAGAATATTGCATTAATATTCTAACTTTGGAGATGTATTATGTATGTTGCATATTTTGTGAACAACTGACTACCATGTGCAAGTGTTAGTGATTGTAGGTATATTTTCAATTCCTCCAGGCAGAGGGGAAGTATCACTCAGGAGAGGGTCTTGGTCTAGTAACCAATATTGTAACCTATTTGAGCTTACACACACCACAATAGAATAATTGAGTCAGGTTATCATGTGGGAAGTAGGTAAGTCATCATTAGTGTAATGTGTCTGCATTAGTAAGGGTATTGTTTACTACTGAATGCATGCTTGTATGGTGTTATTTGTTTGAACTTGTGAGTCCTTCCTCATGTTACTATGCTTGTTTGTGTGGTTGAATGAGTGTTTGGATATATGCATACATACATATGTATGCATATGTCAGCATACACGTACAATGGATATAATGGGATGTCCATATGAGTACGACGACATATGTATGGATATGCATATATGTATATAATGATTGATATGATGCTATTGTCACATAGGTCATGGTCATTTGGATATCGAATGGATCATTTGACTATCATATTGCCATTGAAATTATATATGTTTGTATTTAAACACTTATTATAGAAGTGTATATATATACTTGCATATTGTTCAATGGGAATGATAATTTGAATGTATGCATTCGATTATCAAATGATGCTTTATCGAAGCTAATTTATATTATATATGTTTGTAAATAAATATACATATGTACATAATATAATATATATGGATATATATTATATTATATATATATATAGTATATATATACAACGCATAACCTTATAGATAACATATACCATGTGCGTATGTTGAGTTCAATAAGAAAGATAAACATGATACATATAAATATATATATTGGTATGAATGTATTTGGTACATTTGAGGAAACATATAAAAGATGTGTATACCAATATATGAATATATATATGTATGTTTATATACTTGTTGATTTGATAATTATTGAATGGCTTACATGGCTTATATATATGTGTGTGTGTGTGTGTGTGTATGTATGTGTGTATTTAATATATTATTATTGTTTGATTGTTAACTCGTTTGAATATATTCATATGACGAATATATATATACACATAAGTATATGTATATATATATATATATATATATATATACGTGGTGATTTCATTTAAACATCATTTACTTTGAAAACAACTATTTCAAACAATAAATAGTAGCTGATTTTAATGCTAAACATATTGGCTTAGAAGTCGATAATCATTGGCGACTTAAATGGCTGAAACTTTGAAGTGAATACGACTGTATTCATGGGCCAATTTTTATGTCTTTGCTATCATTCTTTAATCTGCAAACTGCTTTAATATTTAAGTCAATATGGGAGAGGTCGACGCCTTTATTTGTCTTGGACTTGGTCAAACAACTTTACCACAAATTGTTGTGACTAATCAAACAGTTGTTGAATACTCCAAACAATAAATGACTTTTTCTAATCAATTGAGTTTATGAGTCTATACTCAACATGGACTAAGTCGATGCTATTATGGGTGGCATGCTTTGGTTATTGCCTATTTCTAATGATAGTAAAATTGTGCCACCTTTGTGTTATGCTTATCATAGAAGTTTGTAGTTGAATTCTATCACATGGAGAGTTGATTTATTCTCCAATTGTTGTCAATAAGTGGGTTGATCTATTAGTAGTCACGCTAAGTCTTTATTTACTTACTCGCCACCTTTCTAAGTTGTGTTTGAGGTGTTGCTTTGCATGTTTTCTATTGTCATTATCATGCCTAAACTGTAGGCAATATTGTTGCTTGCTTGTTGTATAAATAGCAACAAGGAGTTCATTGTTTGGGACGCCTTACTCTCACTCTTTTATGTGTTGTTTCTTGTACAAAAAATATGCAATTTAGTGTGCTTTATTATCAACAATTTTTTTTTCAAGTAGCGAAGGAGAGTCTGGAGAATTAAGAGATTTTTAGTTGTCTTTGAGAAGAAGCAATTGCCAACTTGAGAGATAAGAGCTTCTTAGTCTTTGTTGGAGAAAGTTGTTGTGACTACAACTAGTTGAATTGGGAAGCTATTAAACATGCATGAGAATATTCTACTTTGATTATTCTATTTCTGAATGAGTTGTGTCTTGATTGATTGATCTAGTCTTGTTGATACTTGCATGTAGTGAAAAGTAATGTTTGCTTTGAAAGAAAAGTGGAAACTATTTAATTTGTTTGTGCATTGTTTGTAATTATTTTGTGATAGGAGAAATTGCTTGACATAGGTATTAATATTATTTTAATACTAGATATGAATAAACATGGGAAGCATAAGGCTTATTCATAGCTTTAACCCCTTTTAGTCAAAGAGGTGATACTCTTGAATGGAGTCCTCTATTGATATGACAACTCTTCGGTTGAGGCCATGCATTGTGTTTGTATTTACACCATGATAGGAGGGAAGTTTGTCATAGGTATTGTTATTATACTAGATATGATCAAATGTAGAAAAGCTTAAGGAACACTCATAGCTAGATATTTAATTATGCTAGATGGTTAGTAGGTTACTCCTGGGGTTGTTATCTACTGAAGGGAGGGAACTAGTAGGTTATTCCTGGGATTCACTAGGAGGGAAATAGTACTTTTGCTTTATGATTTGTGTTTCCTTAGGATGTTAAAGAGATAGGTTAACCTGGGGAGTAGCTTGCCCGTGGAGAGGGATTTCCTAGGCATAGATATAATGGCCTTAAGTCAAAATGAGCTTGCCATAGTGTAGGTGAATGTTAGACCATCTTGATTATATTGAGTGAGAACACTTTGGCCAAAGTAGTGGGGGTGTCTGATGAATCCACTATGAAAAGTGTGTAAGCTAAGACTCCATTGTCAGTTCACTGTGTCTACTTAAATGCATGAGGGATACCTAGTGTAGTTTTAAATCAAGTCATGTTTGATACAACACTAAGCTTAGAGTGGTATGTTGTACAAAGTTACCCAGCCAATACCTTCGTTGAAGGGTAGGGCCATCTATCATTGATAGATGTGCGGGGGACCGCATATGAGTCCGTGGTTGGCGGAAAAGCACTTGAGTGATGCTTTTCCTCCCCAGCAAGTGATAAAAGACCAAGGTTTTGAAAGGAGGATTCCTGGACCATCTATAGCTTATGCTCCAAAGCTCAGTGGAGTTGTGGTTGTAATAGTGTACATTCTTGGAATATTGTAATTTGTGAAATTATTATATTGGAATGAAATCTCTATTGATTTTTGTAAGACATCTTTGTTCATTATGAAATCTATGTTATTTGAAGATTTGTGTAATTACTTTGGATTGCATTGACAAATTGTAAATTGTGTTATTTCAATTATGCATGTAATTACATTATTGGAAAAAATAAATTTATTGCTATGACATGGCATCATGTTTATTCACTTGAGGTGAAAACATTGGAAATTTTATTGTGAAGAACACCAGGGTTGTTACAGGGAGAAGATCAATAAAATACAATCAGTAAAATTAAATTGTTTTCTATTATTTTCTTCATTATGAATAATCTATTCTGGCAATTTGTCTATCCAGCTCACACAATTTTTGAAATTCCTTCCAGCTAAAGGCCATGTCACCCTTGAACCATAAATAGGATAAAATCATTTTCAGCTTATTTGGACTCATTTAAATTTTGTCTTTCATTTGACACTATCTCCTTCACTTTTCTTGAAGATCATAATACAATCAATAATTCCAATCTTGACAATTCAGCTCGTCATTGGAAACAACATCAACAACCAAGTTGCCTTCTTTGTAGATATGATTGATTATAATTTGTGAGAAACCCATAAGCATTCTTTTTTAGTCATCCACCATATTTCTTATCTTCCAAGGAGATATCATATTACCTTTTAAAATTTGAATAATCATTTTTTAATCTCCTCCAATGTCTAATTTGTGAGAACACTTCTCCTTCATCCTTGTTATACCCCACTAGATAGTAGTAGCTTTTGCCTATTATTGAATTTTCTACCAATGTTTTTAGCAATACCCCTTAAACAAGAACTCCTTTTCATTCCTTGTAACTCCTCTAGCAACAACAACACTTGGATTTCCTTTTGAACATCCATCAAAGTTAAGATTCATCCATTTCTTATCAAGCAATTTCCATTTAGCACTTTTACTTAAGATAAGTTTTCCCTAGTTGACTTTAGTTAGATCTTGGCTAACCCCCCAATTTTGTTTAATCCTCAATTTTATATATGAAGGCATCTTCTTAACATAACCAAAATTCAAAGAATTAATATTTTCTTTCGAATTATCTTGAATACTTCAAAAGACTTCTTTGTTGTTTCTTGAAATTTCTTTGATATCCTATTGTTTCTTTCTTTCTATAAAACCCAGGAGACAAAAGGAGGAATTTGCTTTCAAATTTCAAGAATCACATTACAAGAGAAAGAGGAACTCCTAGACCAGGAGAGAAAAAAGTCTCTTAAGGACTTAGGAAAGATCCAATCAAAAATAAGATTTTGCAACACCTCAACCGAATCTTCTCTTGAGAAATCACGGTGAAGAAAGGTATGTTCAATAGTTTCCTCCTCATTATAACACAAAGTGCATCTGTTAACCAATAAAAAGCTTCTCTTATGTAGGTTGTCAATAGAAAGAATTTTATTGTGTATAATTGTCCACCAAAAGCAATTAACCTTAGGAAGCAATCTACTGTTCTAGACAATATTACAATTAAAAGAAGGATACCCATTTTGATTAACCACCAGAGAATAAGCATAACTAACATTGTAGAAGAAGGTAAAAGTATGTCTTACCTAAATGCATTTATCTTTTTAATTCAAGGAGGAAATTTGGAAATCTCCAATTATCTTCCTTAATAGCTCAATGTTCTCCTTCCATCTTTGTTGCCTTCCACCTCTCATAATTCTTCATCCAACAATTTGTTCCCCAAAATTCTTCTTCTTAGGTTTTGACCATTCCAATCAATATATCTATGAAGCTTTTCACCATTTTGTCTACCAAGCAACTCTTTAATATGATCAAAATTTTGAAGTGAAGATAAAATTTTACCTTCAAGCTAATGTCATTCCAAAAAATAACTTTCTTCTCATCTCCCACTCTCCAAAACAAACCTTGCTTAATTATATTTATGACTTTAAGTAGGTTATTCCAAGCAACCGAACCTTGAAGAATACCAGAGAGAGTTAAAAAGTAGTTGTGATCCTTATTATTCAAATATTTAGCTTTAAGGACAATACCCCACTCTTTATTACTTTGTATGAAGTTCCAACCCACCCCAACTAGAAGGGATTTATTAAACCATAGCAATCTTTTGATTCCCAACCCACCCTGCTTCTCAAACTACAAACCTTTTCCTAGCTGACTAGGGCAATCCTAGTTTTTTCCTCAATACTAGAACACAAAAATTTCTTTTGAATATGTTCTATTTATTAGCTATATAAGCTAAAATTTAAATAAATAAAGATAGTAGACTAGGATATTTTATAAAGAAGCTTTCAATAATTGAAGTTTTCCAGCTTGACTTAGCAATTTCCCTTTTCAACTAGCCAATGTTTTTTGTATCCTTTCCACTATACTATTCCAATAAATATTTGAATTTTTTTTAGTAGATAAAGGAAGCCCCAAATAAGTAGCAGGAAGTTCAACCATTTGACAACCAAGAATTCTCATTATTCTATCTCTAAGAGGGGGGATTGGTATTAAAGAAGTAGAGCATGCTTTTGTTGTAATTGATATACCGAGCAAACACCTTAGCATAATCATCCAAAAGAGCTTTACAATAATTAGCTTCCACCATAGGGGAAGCTCCAAAAAGGACAACATCATCCATAAATTGATGATGAGAAGAGAGAGGAAAAGAAGAAGCAACTTTAATCCCTTTCAACAAACCAACATTAATCAAGTTTTGAAGATTTCTTCTCAAAACTTCACCCATAATTATAAAAATGTAAGGGGATAGCGGGTCACCTTGTTTGAGACCTTTTCATAGAAAAATAACCCCTTAGGAACACCATTTACTAACACTAATAATTTAGGACTAGTAACACAAGCTTTAATAAGCTTCAAGATCCTTCCTTTAAAACCAAACTTTTGTAGAACAACAAATAAAAAAGACCAAGACACTCTATCATAGGCCTTAGATATATCCAAATTAAGCATTGTACTAGGTTTTTATTATACTCTATGGAGTGACTATATTCATGATTAGAAAAAATAATATACATAATTTGTCTACCTAGAACCAACCCTTTTTTATTAGGAGATATCAGCCTATGAAGCACAAGTTTAAGTCTACCGAAAATCAATTTAGAAAAGATTTTATATTTATAAATGGTGAATATTGTGTATAGGTACCAAGGTGGATCTGTGTTTGGGAGGTTGGGTAGTAATATTTGAAGGGATAGATGATGGTTTTGTAGAATGTTAGATGAATTGAATTGGTAAATCAAAGGATGCAACTTTGGAGGATGTATGTGTTCATAGGTATAGTGGATGTGGAGGCTTGAGAGATATATGGGATGGATGAGGAGATTTGAGGGTTTATTATGGGGATGGATGTAGTAACATGACTAGATGAGATAGATTGTTGGAAGAGTGGATTCATGTATTGCAAAGTGTATGTTGATGCATGAGCATTTAATGGAGGTATGGAGGGTTGAATTGAAGTAGATGGGATGAATGAGGAGATTTGAGAGTTTATTATGGGGATGGATGTAGTAACATGACTAGATGAGATAGATTGTTGGAAGAGTGGATTCATGTATTGCAAAGCATATGTTGATGCATGAGCATTTAATGGAGGTATGGAGGGTTGAATTGAAATAGATGGGATGGATACTTATGATATGGAAGCATTAGTTGATAAGGATGTTTGTGATTGGTATAGGGAGAGAACTAGTCTTTTCAACTGAAAACAATACTTGAAAAAGATAGAAGAGAAGTAAAACTAAAACTCTGCCCTAATGGTTTGAAAAAGAGTGCTCCATGAAAATTATCACGCCATGGATTTCCTTATCGAAGTAGACTCCTTCCTCCTATCATCTTATTCGATGATTTGGTGACTCATGGTTGACCATTTCAATGGTCACCTTCATTAATTCTTGGAATTGTCATGTTTCAACATTTTGGACTCTCCCCTACAACTGCTGGTGATCCCTTTGTTGCAGGCTATAGTTTTGGTTGCAAGAGGTTAGATTCATCTAAAGCATACACATCATTAACAACCATGAGTTAATTATAGAATCATACTGAATTTCATGAACATTCACACATCCATGCATACAAGTACCATCATACTATAATTATATTTCCACATACAAAATTTTGATTTAAGATGCATGGAAGACATAAAAGATGTATAAGGTTCAAAATTATTTGTGAACTTAGCAAATGAAATGTTAAAAGACAAACTAAATGAGAGAAAACTAGCTATTAACTAGACCCATCAAGCACAGTAGGAGAAATTTCACAACTTGAATGCATTGGATGAAATAAGAATGGAAGCCATACACCACAATAAAGTTATCCAAAATTAAAGGATCCATTGGCATGATCATTTTTTTAAGACAAAGGAATTTAGTGCAGGTGATTGGGATCTACTTTGTGAGTCTAGATACAAAGATTACAAAGGGAAATTGCAATCCAGATGGCTTGCACCATATGAAATAAGGATAGTATTTCCAAATGGAGTAGTGCAGCTACAGACAATTGATGAAGTAAGGTTCTCATTTATAGTAAATGGTCACATATTGAAGCTTTATAAGAAACCATTGCAGAAGGATGACTTCCTTCTTACATTACAATAACAATTTGAACCTGACATGAGAAATCTAGCAATAGAAACAACCAACTCTAAAAATGTATCAATAGACAAGCTACATAGCTTGCCCACTGATGTTCCATAGGTATAATTTATTCACATATTTCACGTGCACACATTGCATAGGTGACAATTGGAAATCTTCATTTCTTCAACTAGTGTGCAGATGAAGAAGGGACCTTTAACAACACAAACCAAAAACAAAGGGACCTATTGTTACATGCGCCTGTAGCATTCACATATCCATCATAATATATATCCATTCATATTGCATTTGCATCATGTTTTTCACACATGTAGTAATATACATGTCCAATTCATTCCATCACATCACATTTTCATCTCTATCGTACCTCACAATAACTATCACATCACCTGAAGCGTACTTTGCACAACCTTTTCTTTTCATCCATCACTCCAACCCAATTCGCACATGTCACACATTCACTACATATCATAACTACCCGCAACTCATATCCATCATGGGAAGTCTTTTCAAAAATCTTGCATGGTGCAATTTAGCTTCTACACACGAGTTACAAATCTATTCAACTAATAACTCTAGGTACACTCCACTTTCACAATCATAATTATAATTTAAGAGATTACTAATTTTATGTATATTTATTGATTCATTCAAGCATGTCAAATAGCTTATTTTAAATTTCCACTACTTTCCATTTATATCTTCGTCCTATCTGTATGAGCTAAGTGTGGACACTTAGCAGGCTTAGTTAGGAGAGTATTTAAGAATTATTCCTCAATTTTTTTTCCCATTTCAATCTCTTTTTTTTTCACCAAGATATTGAGAGCTTAGCAGAGGAATTCATAGGTGTATTTGGGTGTTGTAGCATACAACAAGGCATAAGTAGTGTAATTGGGGTGATAGAACAAGAACAAAACATAGTAAAATTATGAAGTAATTGCGAAATCACAAAGCATTATAATGAGATGTGATATAATATGCAAAGAACCAATAACACATAACCAATTGCTAGATGACAGGCTATGTTTTCCCATTTTCTAGCGAGTTGGCTGGTTACAATAGTTTTTAAGGCTCACAAAATTTAATGAGGTTATGACCCAACAGTTTGCAGCCACATTACAGAATGATGAAGTAGTTGTTAGGGGCCTAAGGATAGATTCAATAGAAGTTTCTATAGCTAAAGTATTTGGATTGCCAAGGATAGGAGAAAAATTTCTAGTTAGGGTAGATGTCATTGCTGCAAGGAATGAATTCTCCTAGTCAGGAGAAAACCTGGATTCTTCTTCCCAAGGTACTAAATGATTGTCTTTACCCTGGCTTTGGACTTCAATTGCTTCTTATATAGTTAAGTATTTGACCTATGATGGGAGACAATCATTGTTATAAATAGCTCATTTCAAGTTGCTAAGTCATCTTCACCATAATAGGCATGTAAATGTTCCTTATTTCTTGTATAATTTGTTAAAGAGAATGTCATTTAAATACAAGAGGAAAAGAAATAATACAACATTGTCTCATTTATGTTTGGTTACATTGTTGATAAAGAGGAGTCTTAGGGCTTAATTTCCAAATATTTATTGGAAAAGTTTTCTTAATTGTAACAATATCAACAGTATCCTCGAAGTGCCTAATGAGGATAACAGGGATCAAGAACAAATAATATAACCTGTTGTTGCTCTAAAGGAGGAAATTCCCTCTGGCTTCTTTGCTGCAACACCTACCCACAACATGTGGGAGAGATAGAGGAGAAAGGTTTGTAGGAAAATCAGCCTGTAGCCATTGTCGAGCAACCTATAGAAGAGAGCAAGTAAGAAACCTTTGTTTCAAAGAGGCCACAAAAGGGAAATAAAATAAAAGGTGGAGATTCTTCTTCTGCACCTGCAAAAGGGAAAAAGAAACCCACACAACCTAGGAGGCAATCACATCGCCTAAGGAAGAAGGGGTCCATGAGAGGATCAATTAAAAAATAGAAAGATGATATTGTCAAAATAGAAATAGATAAACACTTAGAGGAAAATGCCTTTGGTGAAATGTAAATACACCAGTTGTATAGTCAATGTAATTTACTGCCACTTCTGAATCAAATTCAAAAGATGTTTTTGTGGCTAGGAAAATGAGAAGGAGATCCCCAAAAAACTTTGTTTCATAGGGGTTTGAATACACAAGTGTAATAGGGGATGAATATTTTTTGGCAAAAGATGGAGAAATTTTTATTGAACAAAGGAATATTAGCAAAGAATTACATGAAGTAATGGAAAGAATAAAACAATTGGAAGAGTTGCTAAAACACATTAACAAAAGGACAGTGAGAGGGCTGCAAGAATGAAATAATTGGAGGAGAAGCTCTATAAGTTTGAGCATGGGTCAAAATTGGAGGTACTGTTACAAATTGCTATAATAGAAGCAGAAAACAAAGAACTAGTATCCCAAGGTCCAATTCCTCATATCATAACCCCCACTGGGCCAACTGTGGTGTCCTTGGGTGTGGAGCTTTGGAGAAGAACACAAAAATTCTCCCAAAAAGAAAAAGAGTGGGAAAGGGAGAAAAATGACATTATTTCCAATCACATTAGGGTATTGGAAAAACAAGAAAATGAAGCAAAAAGGCTGAAGCTAAAAATTGAGGAAATAGTAGACAAAACTACACAATTGCTAAAGTGCAGGCTGCCTACTAGGGTTTATGCCTTATTTCTGCAAGATTTTTTTGTGTTTTTAGTTTAGCCAATTAATCAGTGTCTTTCCTATAGCAATGAACATGAAATTTTTGTTTTTATAAACTTTTCATGATTCCACACACGAAATGTAGGATCAACTTTATGAATTCTACCCACACAATTATATTCTTTCAGATCAAACTACCTAGAATCCCTTGATTTTTGTAGGAGATCTATAAATCGGAGCTCTATCCTCTTATATCAGAAATGAACAACATAGCGGAATTTTTTTTTAAGAATACAATGAAAAGGAAAAATCCATTGCTTTGTAGCTCAAAAAAGATTCAACGAATCCCAATGCAGTCATAGAAGAGTGGATAAAACTTTTGGATTATAGAGGCGTGAAAAAGAAGATAATGAATATCAAAGAACATGATTATGTGAGAATGAAGAGATTAGCTACAAAACCTATTAATGCATCCTTCAAATTTGTACAAAAAAGATGGGAAGAGCTAACACCTGAGTTGAAGAAAAAGGAGCCACACTCCCTTTATAATTTTGTAACCATTGTCCAAAGATCTCATAAGTATATGGACATTGCAAGGAAATATGGGGTTACATGGTTTCCACTCATCTTTCATCCACCTATTCCCCTCTTTCCAATACCACACTATCTACATGGAAGAAATGTGGGGAGAAAGAAGTAGAAAATAACACTTGATTGGAAAAGCTCACAAATCAAAAAGGCTATTATCTGAAATAGAAAAAGGGAGTTGAAATTGTAGTTGATTTTAGGGAGATAGCTCTTCTGTATAATCTCTAGTCTTAAAAGTTGCTTGAGGAAAAGAAAATAATTTAGTTGGGGGGAATGATGGGTCCAAATAATGGCTAGTTTTTCTTTCATCAATTATGCTTTTATCATTTCATTTGCTAAGTTTCACAAACATTTCCAAGACTTCATACATCTTTCATATGACTTTTATGCACTTTGACAAGCCTAAATATGTGGAAATATAAATATGATATATTGACATGCTTGTGTGGATGTATGAATGTTCATAGGATTTAGTATGTTTTATGGTTTAATTGTGATTGCTAAAGATGTGAATGCCTTGGTAGAAAAACTAACATCTTGCAACCAAGAAGACTGTAGCTCACAACAATTGGATTTCCAACCCGCAACAAAGGATTGTGGATGGTTGCAAGGGAGAGCCAAAATAATTGGAGAACAATAGTTCCAGAGGGAAGAAAAGGTGGCTATTGAATATTCAGCTATGAGTCATCACAAATGAACTTTTATCCACCAATAAGACAATTGGAAGAAGAAGTTTGTTCCAATTAGGAGTAACCTATGATGTGACAGTTTCCAGGAAACATGTTCTCGTCATGGTGATTAATTGTTAGGGGAAGTGTCCTAGTTTGATTTTCCTTCTTCTATTTCATATTTATTGTTTTCTATTTCAAAGACTTGTCCTCTTCCTATCCTTGAGGGAGTGTGGATGTATGCATTAATGATTCTATTTTTAGTCCTTGATGAATAAGACCCCTCCCAAGCCTATATATTGGGATTTATGGTTGAGGAGAAGATGTAGTGGTAGTAATATTATGATTGTTTTTACCAGTTAGTAATAATTGTTGTTAGGTTTTTTGTTATCAAGTTGCAATAGATATGCACTGTTGAATGAAAAATATTTTAGAGATTCTTGTCAAACTGTAAGAAGTTCATTTTTTATGCAATAAAGGAGTTTAGTTCGGTGTCATGAATTATTGATCAAGTAGTGCATATCTTCTGTGGGTGCAACAACTCGAGCAAGGGCCACTTGAGGTATTACCAACCCACCTTATTTTCTGTTACTAGATTAGATGCTACATTACTGAATTTATTTAAGTTTCCAATTATATGCATGTGAAATTCATGAATGATATTTTGTAGCATGAATTACATTGAGTTATTCTTCAGAGAAGTTAGAGGTTAGAAGTTAGGAGTTACGAGACAAAATTATTAGTTAGTTGCAAGTTCAAATTTAGTAGTTAGTAGTTACACTATTAAGAAGTAAGTACCCACAACATAAGCAACAAATTTATGTTAGTTCCCCTATTCAACAATTTCATGCTTTATTTCCTTTTCTAGCTTTTACCATTTTCAATAGATGTGTGACTGCCTATGTTTCATCGATATAGGGTGTAGTAGGATCTTTGAATGCACATATAGTTCCAACACCGTCAAAAGCTTACGAGCCTTGGTTGATAATTAAATGAAGCCTTTTGTGAAGGTTTGGTGAATTGTCTAGTTAGGAACCCATCCTCTGAATTGTGTGTTTGCTTGCAAACACCAAGTTAATCAGATGTTAGAAAAGCCTTACAAGTATCACCATAATTCTCATTTAAATGGTAATCTAAGATAGCAAATGTAAATTATGTTGATAATAGGAAAAAATGAAGAGCATAAGTTATGATCCTTATCTTTAAATTGATTTGTAAGGGAAACATCTAATACATACTCAATTTGCTAGTGGTTAGTTGTGATAAATTAACACGGTGTTGTTAAAATAATATTGTGACTTACAACATAATTTCTCTTTCAATTGTGTTCATGCAATCCTAATTGTGTAAAATAATATTATTAATGTGATGTTATATTTACAAAGTTAACTATTTGATATCCTAGAAAGTACATTCATAACATTCATGTATTTTCATGTTGTTATTATACATGTCTTCTTTATTATTTCAGTGTCTTGGTCAAGCTTTAAGTATCCACTGTTTGTATAATATGTTGACATTTTCTATAGCCTTGAATTATTCAACAACCAGTCGATAGAGGACAAAATAATAAAAGTAATTGTGTCCATCATGGTAACTATGCATAAAATGCAAGTGAATTTGTGTTTGAAATTTCATATATGAGTCAATTTTAACTACATATTTATATAATTATGCAAATGTACAACATTCTAGTACTCAAACAATTTTTTGTGTGACTATGGAGGATATATTTCTTTCAATTGTCAAAAATGAACAATTAGAAGCCTTTGAGGAATTAGATTTATTCAAGTTGTCATGGATGGATATCTTGAACATAACCATCAATATTAATAAATTAAACATCTTCAACATCGCTTCTTTCTTATAAATATCTATTTATCTATTTAAATTCTAAGTAATTATATACAATTGTCAAAAATGAACAATTAAAAGCCTTTGAGGAATTAGATTTATTCAAGTTGTCATGGATGGATATCTTGAACATAACCATAAATATTAATAAATTAAAACATCTTCAACATCGCTTCTTTCTTATAAATGTCTATTTATCTATTTAAATTCTAAGTAATTTACGCCGAAGGCGTATCCAATTTGAAAGAGAGCAACCTGAATTGTTCAATCGACTGTTGCCCTTTGTCTAAAGAACTAGCCAACAATTGAAATGTTTCTGATTGTCGATCATTTCCTGCTGAAAATACAACCGGTAATAAAGGTTTAGTCAAACTTCTAGCCACCCCAAATCCTGCAAGATTCAAATGATATCATTTCTGACAAATGCTTCACACCTGGAAATCCCATTCGATTTAATGTTTGTATAGCGTAAAACATAGTTTACTTACATTCTACAAGGTGCTATCAGTCGTAAATGAAGCAACAAAGCAAGCGTTCACATGACACTCAAACTATGTAAGAAGGAAAGTAACAAAAATACATGTCTTCAACACGTTAGATTTGAACAAAGATTTCTATCATATTATATGTAAGAAGGAAGGTAACAAAAATACACGTCCTCAGCACGTTAGATTTGAAAAAAACTCTAATACACATTGCAGAAGGTGCTCTCATTTGAAATAATGTCATAGGTACACAACTTCGAGAAGTGAGATTTAATTTTGTCAATAGATATCCCTTAGATTGTCCTCCATGACAATGTTGTCCCCTGAGTAATGGATTGTGCATTTAAGTCATTAGGTATAGATATTTTTTACTCCCATTTTCACAGCTAGCTCATAGAAGTGGTTGAATGGGATATTTTACCTCATTAATACAACATAACTGCTGCCAAAATTTCACCGCTTCTTGTTTTCTACAAATAGACTTCTAATTGTAAGAATAGAAATACCACCAATCTACTACATTTAGAAAGAACAACCTTTGCAGAGAGTTTGGTAAAAAAGAGGCTTGCAGAAGAACACATTCAAAACAGTACGACAGTGAAGAAAAAAATAGGTATGTTTAATTTCTCTGCTCAATCTACTTTCGGTACATAAATACATTTACATCTAGATGTTGTTACCTTTCTTCTTTGTTTCATTCTCTGTAGATAGATCAAGAACTAGTCAACTCAAACATTTTGACCAAAACAAACCTCCTGCAATAAAATTTTGTGCACCCCATCCTCACTTTTGTTCTGCTCCTTACCTAAATATAAAGTTAGGCATTCCAATACCGACCTTCATAAGCATTACACTTCAAGAGATCCTTCCTGATATCAAAACTAGCATGGAACAATTTTCTGATGTCTTAATCTACACAACAAGGCTATCAGCTAATTATCTTTTTTGACAAATTATCTTGTCAAATACCCAAAAAAGTCAAAAATTGTTGTAAACTGTGAGGCACTATATAAATTGCCAGTGGTCCCTATAGAAATTTGATTTTAGTTTAGCCCAACAAACAACTTGGGATTCTCTGCCAGCATCCACATCAGTTATGTATTAAGGTATCAAGAAACAACATATAGAATAAAAAATACGAGCCAATTATGAGCATATGTACCAACTTGCAACATCAACCTACAATTTTTCTTGTGTCCATCCATCACTTTTCGCAAGATTTTAAAACCCGCCTTTAGGATTTCTCTAAGTAGCCCCTTCCAATTCTTCGACCGTTTCTTCAACACCTGATTATTTCCATTGAAGGATGAAACTAGAGGAATTGTCAGAGCTCCTGATTCAAAATTACCTCTTCCATCACCAAGAAGTCTCTGTAACAAGACCAACATAGCCTTTTCGAATACCTCCCTATGTGTCTGCTCTTTAGCCTTCCATTTCTCCTCTTTCTCCTGTCGTGCCAACTCCCTCATTTGTTCCCTCCTCTTCTCCTCTTTCTCTTGTCATGCTAGAATCCTTTATGATAACATGTATGAAACAAAGGATGTGCGCAGGTTAAAAAAAGCAAGCCCATATGTTATAAATTTATGGTTAGGGTTGTTGAATCAACATGTATTTTTTGGGAAAAGACAAAAGAAATTTGTTAGTGCCACGTAGAGTGGAGGGATGTTCTTTAATGCCAGGTGTTAATTAAATAAAAGCATTTTTAATCGCCATGAAGTGTTTGTGAATCTAATTTCTTTCACTGCTATTTTTATGCCGTCCTTTCACTGCTTTCTTAGGTTTGATGATTTCTTTTGTTTTCATGTCCTTTCGTCCAAACTCTCAAATTTATTATTACAAATAGCCATCGCCATTATCTTTCCCTTTCACGTCCACATATGTCGGAATACAAAGATAAAAAATGCTTAGCAAATGGGCAACTGCGATATTTGAGGATATGTGGTGTGTGGTGTCTACCATATATTCAACCCCATGATCAATATATGACTTTTCAATCCAAATGTTTTATCATTTCAATCTTGCAAGTTCAAATGTTTTATTTTTCTCGAGTTAATTTAGAGTGGTTAAATGAATGCACATAACTAATTTTAAAATATAGAATATCTAATTTTAAATGACAACTGGCTATAACTCTTACTGTCATATGACATTTTTTTTGGCTTATTGAAACTTTTTAAGTTGTTGCTGTGTATATATGGCTTGCTTTTTTTGAACTATAGTTGTTTGTGCAGTTATCTGTGTTGTAATGTTTCCGTTTTGCTACAGTTTGTCATAGTAGTTTTTAAATGCAATTTCCTTAATAAAAAAAACACAATAAATGCAATGCTGAGATGATTTGGGTGAAATGTAAATATTTTGTGTTTTCTATATCTGATATGGGAGCATATTGTATGAATTATAACTATGTTCTTGAGTTAATAAATGCAATGCTAAGTGTTATCACAATTGCACCGTTGAACGATGTTCAACACCTCAGTGTAACATGGGAAGACCTCTAAAGATGTGGGTTTCTTGTAAATAGAGGTCAACCTCCAGAGAAGGCCGGCTTTCTATGGTGTCACCTAACTACTGATCTTGTAAGGAAAGGGAGAAGGAGAATGCATAAAAACTAATGAAAACACTATTTCTATGGTGATGCACCAAATTTACTAAGAAGACACATAACACAGTTTACACACACAATTTCAATCAATGACAAAAAGCTTTGTTGTACACAACTCAATCACATACGTTTCTTGCATAAACATTTCATGAAAAGGTTCGTATGGCTACACTCCTAGAAGGAAGAAGTAACTTCACAACATAGAGAGTACTGCATTTTGAACACATCTCACAACCTGCAAAAATACATATTGCTCTATGGAAAGGTGCTGAAATAAGACATAACCACAAGGAATCACATAGTTTCACAAGTAGCTTCATCAATTATACAAATGCACACAATTTAATAGAGAGATTGAAAGGGTAAATCGCTTATACTCATTGATTTCAATGGTGAACATTGTTATACATGCCTGTCATGAGTTACAAAACATAGTCTCTTTTCTGCAAAGAACTCCACAAGTCACAAAATTAGAAAAGCACCAGGTAAGAACTGTCTACAAAAAGGAAAAAATGCCATATATATGAGAACCAAAAGTGTCGCCCCTTTGTTTTTTTAGGGTTTACAAAAAATCGGCCTCCAGAAAAGAATTCGCCCTTAGATCTTTTTTATGAAATTAATGTTGTATCCCCATGTCCATGTCAGTGACAGATCACCCTCAAGAATGGTCTCCTTGATCTTTTGCAACCACAACATTAATTTCAGGCCTCTCTGTCCACCTTCGAACCTCCTTGCCAAGCTGCTCCATCGCCTTTGATC
>VDFB02084198.1:0-30367 GCA_007258455.2 Sequoia sempervirens | reverse complement strand
ACCCTATAGGTCCTCAATTCTATACCCTCAATTCTCAACCCTCTACCCTAGTATACATTGGATCCTCAACCCTCATATATCTTTGTCCCTCCCTCCTCTTCTAGTCTCCTCTCTATCTCACTTCTCTCTTCATCTCTCGCTCCATCCATCCCTCCCTCTATACCCTAATCCCTCAACCCTAAACCATCAACCCTTAAACACTCAACCCTAAACCCTAAACCCTAAACCCTCAACCCTCAACCCTTAAACCCTAAACCCTTAAATCGGCCTCTACCCTCTACCCCCAACCATCAACCCTTAAACCCTTAAACCCTTAAACCCAAGTAAACTCTCTACCTTAATTCCTCAACCCTCAACCCTCTACCCTCAACCCTCAACCCTTAAACCCTAATCCCTCAACCCCTATACCCTCTACCCTATACATCAGACCCTCAACCCTATACCCTTGGTGTGACTACAAGGGCATAAAAATTCAACTATATCCCTTTTGTACATTTTATGGCATAATACACCTCATTTCTAGATTCAATCATCTACAAATTTGCCCATGTTTAAAATTTTTGAGTAAAGGATAAAAAAATATTTTTAAAGGATAATATGAAGATAATAGTATGATCTTAAATTTGAGAATTAATAGCATTTGAATTAAATGGCATTTTTATCTTCTTTTCAAATAAAAACTGTAATATTTAATTTGAAAAATATTATAAAATAAATAAATAATAATAAAAAATTTATGTTGAATATTAATCATTATTTATAATTTATTTTTCATAATAATAATATGAATGGTTTGGAAGAAATGCAAGAGGCGGATCTATTTTAATTAAAAAAAAATCTTAGGGTGCAAGGAATCTAATGTAATATCACAATCACACAATTTTTTTAAATTATAATAATTAAAATCATAATTTAATGATTAAATTATATATTTAATTCATATATTCATTTTAGTTTTATTTAAATAAATGTTTTTTTATATATATTTTAAAATAAAAATTAATAATTGTTAAAGATATTTTTGATATTTTTATTTTATATAAAATAACATCAATATTTTTTAATTATTAATTGAACATACAAATTAATAAATTTAATAGATAATAGTAACTTTTTATTAGAAAATATATGTATTTTGTTTTCTAAATTTGTTTGAATATTAAAAGATTCAATGATTAAACATATTTGAGTTTTGTTACATCAATATTTTTTCCGCCATGATGAGTTAGAATAAAATACCCAAGCCCTAATTTTCAACTCTCATTTTCACTTGGTTTTTTCGAGCTCCCTTGCCCTACACATGCCGCCATCATTAGGGTTTGAAACCTCGAGCTTTCTAAAGGAGTCTCTATCAATTTTCTCACTGATTTTGAGAGTTTTCTTCACAAAAAAATTGTTGAGGTCGAATCAAGTAAAGCTTTCATGGTTCATCATTTGTTTCCACTTATCTGAATGCGTTTTCAAAGAAATTCCTTCTCGGATTCTCATGCATTTTTCTCTTGCTTTACTCTGTCGACAGCTTGCTTTTCTTGAGGCTGACATCAAAGCACTTCTAGAGCTCACATTTCTTCGAACAACAAGAAGTTGAATAAGTTTCTATGCACCATTTCTCTATATCTTACCTCTATTTTCTGTCAAAATAGGCTTGATTTGGACTCAATAGATACGAATGAATGGGTGTTTTGTTTCTACCATGCATCCTTATTTTGAATCCCTTCTATCTTGGCTTGGATTCTATGGACTTAGCTCACTAGCAAAAGAAATGAAACAAATCATACTCTCCATATTTGGTTTGACCAAACGATGAAAGATTTTTTTATTTTTGCATTTTTTCTCTTTCCTAGTGATAGCTTGGTCGCAGCCTCTCTAGAATAGTTTTTTCTATTTCCAAAAAGAACAAAGTGTAAAATTTTCTTTATTATATTTTTGAGCCTCCTTCATGGCTCCATGATTATGGAATTTTGGGTTTGTCTTTGATCTGGGGCTTTTCAAAAACCTGTGACTCCTATTGCAGATATGAGCTCTCAAAAAAATGAGTGCAAGCCTCTTGGCACGATCTTTCACTTCTCAAAAAACAAAATAAATCCTTCCACATTTGGGGCTTAACCCTGAAACCCTAAACCATGGGTTTGTAATATTCTGCATATCCTTCTCCATTCTTGCAAACATTTTACATTTTCATTTTTCATAACCCATTCGCAAGATAATTGCACTGTTTTTATGTATGTTTATTTTTATCTGAACAAGAAGAAAATGGAGATGATTGATGCAGAGAATGGTGGGCTTCAAAGGTCTTCAAAGACACAAACACATATTTTTGCAAGATCACTTAAACATTCACAAATTTACTTTAATGAAACATGGTTTTCCAAGCTCCAAATACACCAAAAAAAGGTTTTAAGACACCAAAATCTTACTGAACCTTTACCACACCTTAAACATCATAGAATTGATAGGTTTAAGCCAACCAAACACTCTTAGAACACTGGTTCTTTCATTATTGCATTATTCATACTCAAGAAAACAAATTGCTTATAGTGTTCCACATAGAAAAAATCGGGTGTATCTTTTAAACCAAATTGAATCTCCAAAAAAAAAACATTTTCAAGAACCCATTTCATCCTTCTTAAACATATCAAAAAATATAATGAGGTTTTTTTGGAAAGAAACCCTCAAAAAATGATTGTCTCGTTGTCCTAGAGGCCTAATTTTGGTTCATATGCAAGAGGGTTTATTGGAAATAACTGCTCCAAACCACAAACCACTTTGCCAACGCTTAAAAAAACTTATAATAGGTCTGAACATGCTATCCAAACCATCTCCAACCCTTTAACATTGCATTTGTAGAAAATCCCTACTTGTAGCTATGCCTTCATGCTTAACATTCACAAATTTACTTTAATGAAACATAGTTTTCCAAGCTCCAAATACACCAAAAAGAGGTTTTAAGACACCAAAATCTTATTGAACCTTTACCACACCTTTATCATAGAATTGACAGGATTAATCCAACAAAACACTCTTAGAACATTGGTTCTTTCATTATTGCATTATTCATACTCAAGAAGACAAATTGCTTGTAGTGTTCCACATAGACAAAATCAGGTGTATCTTTCAAATCAGATTGAATCTCCAAAAAAAAAAACTTTTTCAAGAACTCATTTTGGCCTTCTTAAACATATCAAAAAATAGAATGAGGTTGTTTTGGAAAGAAACCCTCAAAAAATGACTGTCTCGCTGTCCTAGAGGCCTAATTTTGGCTCATATGCAAGAGGGTTTATTGGAAATAACTGCTCCAAACCACAAACCACTTTGGAAACACTTAAAACACCTTATAATAGGTCTTCAAATGCTATCCAAACTATATCCAACCCATTAACATTGCATTTGTATCAAATCCCAACTTGAAGCTATGCCTTCATGCTCAACATTCACAAATTTACTTTAATGAAACATGGTTTTCCAAGCTCCAAATACAATAAAAAGAGGTTTTAAGACACCAAAATCTTAATGGACCTTTTCCACACCATGAACATCGTAGAATTGACAGGATTAAGCCAACAAAACACTCTGACAACACTGGTTCTTTCATTATTGCATTATTCATACTCAAGAAGACAAATTGCTTGTAGTGTTCCACATAGAAAAAATCGGATGTATCTTTAAACCAAATTGAATTTCCAAAAAAAAAATACATTTAAAAAAAACCATTTTGGCCTTCTTAAACATATCAAAAAATAGAATGAGTTTGTTTTGGAAAGAAACCCTAAAAAAATGAATGTCTCGCTCCAAACCACAAACCACTTTTCCAATGCTTCAAACACCTTACAATAGGTTTTCACATGCTATCCAAACCATCTCCAACCCTTTAACATTGCATTTGTAGAAAATCCCAACTTGTAACTATGCCTCCATGCTCAAAATTGATGAAAAATCACTAGGGCAGCAATAGAACTCTTGTAATTGACTACCCCTGCACTTGTAAACACAACCAACATTGAAAAACAACCTAAACTAACCCATTCCACTGATTTACAGAGGTCTACATCAGTGGAATGGTGATTTATGTTTTTATTTGACTCTCAAACCCTTAAAATGAGGGTTTATGGACTGCCCTCAGAAGAATGGCTCTAAAAAGCTTAAAACTCAACGAAATTAACTCAAACCAGATTTATTTGAAAGATAATTCAAAGCTCTATCCAAACCAAGCAAAAAGAAAGCTTGAGATTATTTTATGGACCAGTACCACACCTGAGAACAACAAGAAAATCTTAAAATCTATAAAATAGGGTACTTTTATTCAAAATTTATTCAAGATACAATGTACTCTCTTCTTCCATGCCTTCACAAGGCTCTTTAAAGGTGTCTATAATAGTTATCTAACTGCCCCTTCAGTTACAATCGACCAACAACCTTCCCTTTACAAAATGACTCTTCACATTCCACTTTTTTGCATTTTGCAATTTTGCATTTTTTTGCTACAAATGGCGACTTTTGCATTTTGACTTCATATATAAACCTCCTAGAAACCTATTAATGACTCAAATGTATTTAAAATGGTCCAAACATGACCTTTTTACAATCACAATATGATGAAGACTCAAATTTTACAAATTTTCCCCATGGAGGCATGAAGTTACATGGTGCCCTGCACCAATGATATGGTTCACAATTATGAAAATAAACATGGTTCTATTTCCTTTTGATGTATGTAACTGTAATTTAATTTTTCTTGTTCTTAGAAATGAAGTTGTTTTCTCTTTCCACAATTTCATTGATCTCTTCATCATTCCCCAATAATTGAATAGTGTTATAGAAGCATTACAAAGAGGCGGTCTTAGGTATTAGATAGATGGTATGTTTCATAACACATTACTTAGGCCATCCACTGGGGGAATGAAAATTATCCTTGTATAAGTAATGTATTGGAGGATTCAATTCAATAATATGCTTCGTCGTGCACTTCATAGGCCACTGGAATATATTTTTACAATATAAAATCCTATAAGCATACTAATTGAAACTTCAAGGTCAAGTGAACAATTTTGTATTAGATTTTTGATTTTGGAACTCATGAATATTATGTGGCTGAGAAATATTTTCAAACAAATTTCTTATGTTGTGGAGCCAAATAGTTACCATGGCATTGATTTTATGATCAAATTCATGCATGTCTTCTGAGCTTCTTGATTTGTCTCTTGTGTAAGCCTCTAAGAAGCTTCTCAGGCTACTAATTTGTAATTAGTTTGCAAGGGATTGTTTGCTTTTTCTTTGCCAATTTCCTATTTATAAGGGAGTTATGGTCTATTTCTTTCCAATCACAAGGTGCATTTCAGTGAACTTCACCATTTTGAATTATTTAAAAGTAGACACCATATGGTCGATGTTGAATGTTATTGCTGCTCTAAGGCACTTTGACTTCTTCCTTAGACAGTGAGATTCCCTCAAGGCATGAATGTGGTTATCATAGCTCTAAACACTCATTTCAACATGAAGAATGCATCAATGTGTAGTAGAATTTGTAAAGCACTTGTCTATGATTATGAATGTTTTAGATTGTTACATATAGTCATGGTTAGATTCTCATGATAGATTCCTTTGAAACTTGTGACAGGTATGTATTTGAGGACCAAATTGAATTTATCAAGGAATCAATACTTGAAGGAGAATAGGTGCTTTAACAAATTAGCTCATATGCTAATGTTCTGAATTGTATATCAGATATCTTCTTTTGATTTAAATAGTAATAAGATATATGTTTCTTTCTTTGGTTGATTGGACTAAACTTTAGAGAATAAATGGAAAATGTTTTGGAGTTTTATATGTAGTTTTGTAAGAATTTTTAACTTTACAACATATATTATGTATTATTCACTTTTTATTTTTTGTTAATTTGCTCATTATTGATATTTTATCCTAAATCAAGCTGAGGGTGATAATTTTGAAAAGGATTTTAGGGCAAAAACAATGTCACACAAACTCTAGGTGGGATGCATTTTCTTGATGCCTGAAATGAGTGTAGCATTTAGCTATAGAAGGCATCAAAAATAATTTTGCACCATAAATTGTTTAATGTACATATATTATATGAATCAACTACTTTTAATTTTCATTTTACTCCACTGAAATTAAATGAATCCTCATTTGCAATCATCAAGCCACTAGAAGGAACATTGTTTCCTTTTATTTTATTCCTAACATAGCAGCAACTAAAAATTTTCATGTTATTTTCAAAATTGTTGGCTATTTGATGCTAGCTTAACTTTTCTTGCAATGGTTGTATAGGATGAAAACAATAGCCATATCAAATTCCTTGTTCCCAAGTCCTACTCTCTCAAGGTTAACAATCTCAATCTCACTAATAGTGATTACTAAGAAAGGTAATTCCACCAACTCTACCAAATAGTTTACCGTAGGAACAATAAAAGTAGACGCTTTGAAAGGAACTCCATGAAAACCAAGCTCTCTAAATGGTATATCAAACTCTAGTTCAAAATATTTTAGATGAGGCTACTCCCATAGCTCTGTTACTTGCTTGTCAAATCCTTGAAACTCTGCATTGATTTTATTTTTCATGTCCCTCTCTTGTTGTTCTTCCTCAATTTCATCAAGATCATGCATTGACCTTCTTGCCCCTCCTAAATTTTGGACCACATCCATTACCTCCACATAAAATTGGACATCCTTGGTCTTCTTGGTTCACACCATGATATGGTTATGCAAATGAAAATGAAGCAAAGTAATCATCTCCTTCTCTACTGGTTGGAAGAATGCATGCTTAATGTTTTGATACATGGTATTAGATCTCTCTTCTGCTCTCATGGTTGAATACCAAAATCCATTATGGTGGGCCTCCAGAGTTCCAATCATCTTTCTTCCTCTTCCACCAAATGTTAGCATATTTTACTAACGTTTATTAGAATTGTTACATGTTTTACATCATTGGAATGACATATTAACTATAATTTTTTTGAAATTTTATTATGGTATGTGCACTTTGTTATGATGTAATATGATTATGATTTTTTTTCAATGTTGTAATATTAGATATATAACAAAAAAAAAATATTGCATGAAATAAATAATAACTTTTCATTTTAAATGATTTTTTTTTGTAGAACACAGGTCTTCCAGAATTTCAAGATGATCCTCATGATATAGATCCAAAATATGTTGGTTCTGGTATAGATCGCATGGCAGAGGATGATGATGACTCAGATACGAAAGACATCAAGGCCGATGACGATGATGATGACGATGATGATGATCACGATGGTGATGATGATGATGAGGCAGTTGCTAGTAGTTTCTAGGGACATTCATGATCATATAGACTGCATCATGGATCATTGTTGATATATCGTTATGCTGCCTCTTTTCATGGTTACTATCATATGTATCATTTTCATGACCTGTAGTACCATATTATTGAGTTGTATCATTTTGACTTATATCATTTGGACATGTATCATTTTGACTTGTATCATTTTGAGTTATATAATTTATCATTTTTACTCATATCATTTGTACATGTATCATTTTGACTTATGTCGACTGTTGGACATGTATCATTTTGACATGTTGTTAATCTAGTGGCATATTTGACTCACTTGTTTTAATCACTTATATAGATATTTGACTCACTTGTTTTAATTATAAATGATGATCATGTTATAATAATTATCTTGTTATTTAATTATATGAGTTAAATAATTAAATTACTTACTCTATAATCATATGATTTATTTAAGAGGCATGATATATTTAATTAATTAAATTGAAATAAAACATATTATTTAATTTACTTACTCTATAATCATATGAGTTATTTAAGAGGCATGATATATTTAACTAATTAAATTGAAATAAAAAAAATTAAATTAATAAATCTAAGCAAGACAAGAAGCATTTTTAGAAGCAAAAAAGGAAGCAATAATGGAAGTCAAACTAGAAGCAAACCAAAAGCAATCTTGGAAGAAAAACTTGGCGTTATCTAGGAAGCAAAAACAAAAGCAATTCAGGTAGCAAACAAAGAAGTAATAATGGAAGCAAAACTGAAAGTAAAATTGGAAGCAAAATTGGAAGAAAAACTGGAAGCAAAACTAGAAGCAAAACTAGAAGCAAAACTGGAAGCAAAATTGGAAGCAAAACCAGAAGCAAACCTGGAAACAAAACCCGAAGAAAAACTAGAAGCAAAACCGGAAGCAAACCTGGAAGCAAAACCAGAAGCAAAACTGGAAGCAACACAAGAAGCAAAATCGAAAGCCAAACTGGAAGCAACAAAAGTCGGTGCTAAACCTGGCACTAAATATGGCACTAAATCCGGCGGTAAATCTAGCACCAAAGTGAACATACCAATTTGCATTGAGTTTTGCGCCAACAAAAGTGCCCAATTCATGAACTCAAATGCACTAAAATCCAGCGCTATTTTAGGCGCTAATTGCCTATTTTCTTGTAGTGTTTCTATACATGTGATTACAGGCAAAGTAAAACATAAGTCTAACTTTAATATTTTAAAAAGCTAATACAAACATTTTAATTTCCTTGTATTGATTGAATAAGAACAAAACATAAAATTTAATATGGTTATTTTAGATATTTAAATTCCAAAAAAGTTACTGAAAGATGTAAAACTAAAGAAAATTAGAGTCACTTGCAAACTTTGTCCTCTTCTAAACTTACTATGATCTATTTCTCATGATGAATTAAATTATCTACCGAATTAAATTACATTTCAAATCAAACAAAACAATTAAATGAAACGAAACCAAAAGATTTCACATTTCAAGTCAAGTCAATGTAAATAAATGTTTATAACATTAAAAATGGACTCCATAAAAAAATTTAAAAATCTATAATATTAGAAACATTATATTATTATTATTATAAATAAAAAATAATAAGTAAAATCTATAATTTAATATTTTATAATATTTTGAGGACAACTAAAAAATTGTAATATTATTAAATTTATAAACAAAATAATATATTTTTTTAAACTACTTTAATAATATTTTACAATAAAATTTTATCATGAGAATAGAAATCACTCAATACATATTCAGATTCCATATAATACGCCAATAAATACTTAAAGTCAAGAACATAGTTACAATTCATAAAATATGCTCCCACATCAGATATAGAAAACACAAAATATTTATATTTCACCCAAATCAGATATTTTTCATCTTAGCATTGCATTTATTAACTCAAGAACATAGTTATAATTCATACAATATGCTCCCATATCAGATATAGAAAACACAAAATATTTACATTTCACCCAAATCATCTCAGCATTGCATTTATTGTGTTTTTTTTATTAAGGAAATTGCATTTAAAAACTACTATGACAAACTGTAGCAAAACGGAAACATTACAACACAGATAACTGCACAAACAACTATAGTTCAAAAAAAGCAAGCCATATATACACAGCAACAACTTAAAAAGTTTCAATAAGCCAAAAAAAATGTCATATGACAGTAAGAGTTATAGCCAGTTGTCATTTAAAATTAGATATTCTATATTTTAAAATTAGTTATGTGCATTCATTTAACCACTCTAAATTAACTCGAGAAAAATAAAACATTTGAACTTGCAAGATTGAAATGATAAAACATTTGGATTGAAAAGTCATATATTGATCATGGGGTTGAATATATGGTAGACACCACACACCACATATCCTCAAATATCGCAGTTGCCCATTTGCTAAGCATTTTTTATCTTTGTATTCCGACATATGTGGACGTGAAAGGGAAAGATAATGGCGATGGCTATTTGTAATAATAAATTTGAGAGTTTGGACGAAAGGACATGAAAACAAAAGAAATCATCAAACCTAAGAAAGCAGTGAAAGGACGGCATAAAAATAGCAGTGAAAGAAATTAGATTCACAAACACTTCATGGCGATTAAAAATGCTTTTATTTAATTAACACCTGGCATTAAAGAACATCCCTCCACTCTACGTGGCACTAACAAATTTCTTTTGTCTTTTCCCAAAAAATACATGTTGATTCAACAACCCTAACCATAAATTTATAACATATGGGCTTGCTTTTTTTAACCTGCGCACATCCTTTGTTTCATACATGTTATCATAAAGGATTCTAGCATGACAAGAGAAAGAGGAGAAGAGGAGGGAACAAATGAGGGAGTTGGCACGACAGGAGAAAGAGGAGAAATGGAAGGCTAAAGAGCAGACACATAGGGAGGTATTCGAAAAGGCTATGTTGGTCTTGTTACAGAGACTTCTTGGTGATGGAAGAGGTAATTTTGAATCAGGAGCTCTGACAATTCCTCTAGTTTCATCCTTCAATGGAAATAATCAGGTGTTGAAGAAACGGTCGAAGAATTGGAAGGGGCTACTTAGAGAAATCCTAAAGGCGGGTTTTAAAATCTTGCGAAAAGTGATGGATGGACACAAGAAAAATTGTAGGTTGATGTTGCAAGTTGGTACATATGCTCATAATTGGCTCGTATTTTTTATTCTATATGTTGTTTCTTGATACCTTAATACATAACTGATGTGGATGCTGGCAGAGAATCCCAAGTTGTTTGTTGGGCTAAACTAAAATCAAATTTCTATAGGGACCACTGGCAATTTATATAGTGCCTCACAGTTTACAACAATTTTTGACTTTTTTGGGTATTTGACAAGATAATTTGTCAAAAAAGATAATTAGCTGATAGCCTTGTTGTGTAGATTAAGACATCAGAAAATTGTTCCATGCTAGTTTTGATATCAGGAAGGATCTCTTGAAGTGTAATGCTTATGAAGGTCGGTATTGGAATGCCTAACTTTATATTTAGGTAAGGAGCAGAACAAAAGTGAGGATGGGGTGCACAAAATTTTATTGCAGGAGGTTTGTTTTGGTCAAAATGTTTGAGTTGACTAGTTCTTGATCTATCTACAGAGAATGAAACAAAGAAGAAAGGTAACAACATCTAGATGTAAATGTATTTATGTACCGAAAGTAGATTGAGCAGAGAAATTAAACATACCTATTTTTTTCTTCACTGTCGTACTGTTTTGAATGTGTTCTTCTGCAAGCCTCTTTTTTACCAAACTCTCTGCAAAGGTTGTTCTTTCTAAATGTAGTAGATTGGTGGTATTTCTATTCTTACAATTAGAAGTCTATTTGTAGAAAACAAGAAGCGGTGAAATTTTGGCAGCAGTTATGTTGTATTAATGAGGTAAAATATCCCATTCAACCACTTCTATGAGCTAGCTGTGAAAATGGGAGTAAAAAATATCTATACCTAATGACTTAAATGCACAATCCATTACTCAGGGGACAACATTGTCATGGAGGACAATCTAAGGGATATCTATTGACAAAATTAAATCTCACTTCTCGAAGTTGTGTACCTATGACATTATTTCAAATGAGAGCACCTTCTGCAATGTGTATTAGAGTTTTTTTCAAATCTAACGTGCTGAGGACGTGTATTTTTGTTACCTTCCTTCTTACATATAATATGATAGAAATCTTTGTTCAAATCTAACGTGTTGAAGACATGTATTTTTGTTACTTTCCTTCTTACATAGTTTGAGTGTCATGTGAACGCTTGCTTTGTTGCTTCATTTACGACTGATAGCACCTTGTAGAATGTAAGTAAACTATGTTTTACGCTATACAAACATTAAATCGAATGGGATTTCCAGGTGTGAAGCATTTGTCAGAAATGATATCATTTGAATCTTGCAGGATTTGGGGTGGCTAGAAGTTTGACTAAACCTTTATTACCGGTTGTATTTTCAGCAGGAAATGATCGACAATCAGAAACATTTCAATTGTTGGCTAGTTCTTTAGACAAAGGGCAACAGTCGATTGAACAATTCAGGTTGCTCTCTTTCAAATTGGATACGCCTTCGGCGTAAATTACTTAGAATTTAAATAGATAAATAGACATTTATAAGAAAGAAGCGATGTTGAAGATGTTTTAATTTATTAATATTTATGGTTATGTTCAAGATATCCATCCATGACAACTTGAATAAATCTAATTCCTCAAAGGCTTTTAATTGTTCATTTTTGACAATTGTATATAATTACTTAGAATTTAAATAGATAAATAGATATTTATAAGAAAGAAGCGATGTTGAAGATGTTTAATTTATTAATATTGATGGTTATGTTCAAGATATCCATCCATGACAACTTGAATAAATCTAATTCCTCAAAGGCTTCTAATTGTTCATTTTTGACAATTGAAAGAAATATATCCTCCATAGTCACACAAAAAATTGTTTGAGTACTAGAATGTTGTACATTTGCATAATTATATAAATATGTAGTTAAAATTGACTCATATATGAAATTTCAAACACAAATTCACTTGCATTTTATGCATAGTTACCATGATGGACACAATTACTTTTATTATTTTGTCCTCTATCGACTGGTTGTTGAATAATTCAAGGCTATAGAAAATGTCAACATATTATACAAACAGTGGATACTTAAAGCTTGACCAAGACACTGAAATAATAAAGAAGACATGTATAATAACAACATGAAAATACATGAATGTTATGAATGTACTTTCTAGGATATCAAATAGTTAACTTTGTAAATATAACATCACATTAATAATATTATTTTACACAATTAGGATTGCATGAACACAATTGAAAGAGAAATTATGTTGTAAGTCACAATATTATTTTAACAACACCGTGTTAATTTATCACAACTAACCACTAGCAAATTGAGTATGTATTAGATGTTTCCCTTACAAATCAATTTAAAGATAAGGATCATAACTTATGCTCTTCATTTTTTCCTATTATCAACATAATTTACATTTGCTATCTTAGATTACCATTTAAATGAGAATTATGGTGATACTTGTAAGGCTTTTCTAACATCTGATTAACTTGGTGTTTGCAAGCAAACACACAATTCAGAGGATGGGTTCCTAACTAGACAATTCACCAAACCTTCACAAAAGGCTTCATTTAATTATCAACCAAGGCTCGTAAGCTTTTGACGGTGTTGGAACTATATGTGCATTCAAAGATCCTACTACACCCTATATCGATGAAACATAGGCAGTCACACATCTATTGAAAATGGTAAAAGCTAGAAAAGGAAATAAAGCATGAAATTGTTGAATAGGGGAACTAACATAAATTTGTTGCTTATGTTGTGGGTACTTACTTCTTAATAGTGTAACTACTAACTACTAAATTTGAACTTGCAACTAACTAATAATTTTGTCTCGTAACTCCTAACTTCTAACCTCTAACTTCTCTGAAGAATAACTCAATGTAATTCATGCTACAAAATATCATTCATGAATTTCACATGCATATAATTGGAAACTTAAATAAATTCAGTAATGTAGCATCTAATCTAGTAACAGAAAATAAGGTGGGTTGGTAATACCTCAAGTGGCCCTTGCTCGAGTTGTTGCACCCACAGAAGATATGCACTACTTGATCAATAATTCATGACACCGAACTAAACTCCTTTATTGCATAAAAAATGAACTTCTTACAGTTTGACAAGAATCTCTAAAATATTTTTCATTCAACAGTGCATATCTATTGCAACTTGATAACAAAAAACCTAACAACAATTATTACTAACTGGTAAAAACAATCATAATATTACTACCACTACATCTTCTCCTCAACCATAAATCCCAATATATAGGCTTGGGAGGGGTCTTATTCATCAAGGACTAAAAATAGAATCATTAATGCATACATCCACACTCCCTCAAGGATAGGAAGAGGACAAGTCTTTGAAATAGAAAACAATAAATATGAAATAGAAGAAGGAAAATCAAACTAGGACACTTCCCCTAACAATTAATCACCATGACGAGAACATGTTTCCTGGAAACTGTCACATCATAGGTTACTCCTAATTGGAACAAACTTCTTCTTCCAATTGTCTTATTGGTGGATAAAAGTTCATTTGTGATGACTCATAGCTGAATATTCAATAGCCACCTTTTCTTCCCTCTGGAACTATTGTTCTCCAATTATTTTGGCTCTCCCTTGCAACCATCCACAATCCTTTGTTGCGGGTTGGAAATCCAATTGTTGTGAGCTACAGTCTTCTTGGTTGCAAGATGTTAGTTTTTCTACCAAGGCATTCACATCTTTAGCAATCACAATTAAACCATAAAACATACTAAATCCTATGAACATTCATACATCCACACAAGCATGTCAATATATCATATTTATATTTCCACATATTTAGGCTTGTCAAAGTGCATAAAAGTCATATGAAAGATGTATGAAGTCTTGGAAATGTTTGTGAAACTTAGCAAATGAAATGATAAAAGCATAATTGATGAAAGAAAAACTAGCCATTATTTGGACCCATCATTCCCCCCAACTAAATTATTTTCTTTTCCTCAAGCAACTTTTAAGACTAGAGATTATACAGAAGAGCTATCTCCCTAAAATCAACTACAATTTCAACTCCCTTTTTCTATTTCAGATAATAGCCTTTTTGATTTGTGAGCTTTTCCAATCAAGTGTTATTTTCTACTTCTTTCTCCCCACATTTCTTCCATGTAGATAGTGTGGTATTGGAAAGAGGGGAATAGGTGGATGAAAGATGAGTGGAAACCATGTAACCCCATATTTCCTTGCAATGTCCATATACTTATGAGATCTTTGGACAATGGTTACAAAATTATAAAGGGAGTGTGGCTCCTTTTTCTTCAACTCAGGTGTTAGCTCTTCCCATCTTTTTTGTACAAATTTGAAGGATGCATTAATAGGTTTTGTAGCTAATCTCTTCATTCTCACATAATCATGTTCTTTGATATTCATTATCTTCTTTTTCACGCCTCTATAATCCAAAAGTTTTATCCACTCTTCTATGACTGCATTGGGATTCGTTGAATCTTTTTTGAGCTACAAAGCAATGGATTTTTCCTTTTCATTGTATTCTTAAAAAAAAATTCCGCTATGTTGTTCATTTCTGATATAAGAGGATAGAGCTCCGATTTATAGATCTCCTACAAAAATCAAGGGATTCTAGGTAGTTTGATCTGAAAGAATATAATTGTGTGGGTAGAATTCATAAAGTTGATCCTACATTTCGTGTGTGGAATCATGAAAAGTTTATAAAAACAAAAATTTCATGTTCATTGCTATAGGAAAGACACTGATTAATTGGCTAAACTAAAAACACAAAAAAATCTTGCAGAAATAAGGCATAAACCCTAGTAGGCAGCCTGCACTTTAGCAATTGTGTAGTTTTGTCTACTATTTCCTCAATTTTTAGCTTCAGCCTTTTTGCTTCATTTTCTTGTTTTTCCAATACCCTAATGTGATTGGAAATAATGTCATTTTTCTCCCTTTCCCACTCTTTTTCTTTTTGGGAGAATTTTTGTGTTCTTCTCCAAAGCTCCACACCCAAGGACACCACAGTTGGCCCAGTGGGGGTTATGATATGAGGAATTGGACCTTGGGATACTAGTTCTTTGTTTTCTGCTTCTATTATAGCAATTTGTAACAGTACCTCCAATTTTGACCCATGCTCAAACTTATAGAGCTTCTCCTCCAATTATTTCATTCTTGCAGCCCTCTCACTGTCCTTTTGTTAATGTGTTTTAGCAACTCTTCCAATTGTTTTATTCTTTCCATTACTTCATGTAATTCTTTGCTAATATTCCTTTGTTCAATAAAAATTTCTCCATCTTTTGCCAAAAAATATTCATCCCCTATTACACTTGTGTATTCAAACCCCTATGAAACAAAGTTTTTTGGGGATCTCCTTCTCATTTTCCTAGCCACAAAAACATCTTTTGAATTTGATTCAGAAGTGGCAGTAAATTACATTGACTATACAACTGGTGTATTTACATTTCACCAAAGGCATTTTCCTCTAAGTGTTTATCTATTTCTATTTTGACAATATCATCTTTCTATTTTTTAATTGATCCTCTCATGGACCCCTTCTTCCTTAGGCGATGTGATTGCCTCCTAGGTTGTGTGGGTTTCTTTTTCCCTTTTGCAGGTGCAGAAGAAGAATCTCCACCTTTTATTTTATTTCCCTTTTGTGGCCTCTTTGAAACAAAGGTTTCTTACTTGCTCTCTTCTATAGGTTGCTCGACAATGGCTACAGGCTGATTTTCCTACAAACCTTTCTCCTCTATCTCTCCCACATGTTGTGGGTAGGTGTTGCAGCAAAGAAGCCAGAGGGAATTTCCTCCTTTAGAGCAACAACAGGTTATATTATTTGTTCTTGATCCCTGTTATCCTCATTAGGCACTTCGAGGATACTGTTGATATTGTTACAATTAAGAAAACTTTTCCAATAAATATTTGGAAATTAAGCCCTAAGACTCCTCTTTATCAACAATGTAACCAAACATAAATGAGACAATGTTGTATTATTTCTTTTCCTCTTGTATTTAAATGACATTCTCTTTAACAAATTATACAAGAAATAAGGAACATTTACATGCCTATTATGGTGAAGATGACTTAGCAACTTGAAATGAGCTATTTATAACAATGATTGTCTCCCATCATAGGTCAAATACTTAACTATATAAGAAGCAATTGAAGTCCAAAGCCAGGGTAAAGACAATCATTTAGTACCTTGGGAAGAAGAATCCAGGTTTTCTCCTGACTAGGAGAATTCATTCCTTGCAGCAATGACATCTACCCTAACTAGAAATTTTTCTCCTATCCTTGGCAATCCAAATACTTTAGCTATAGAAACTTCTATTGAATCTATCCTTAGGCCCCTAACAACTACTTCATCATTCTGTAATGTGGCTGCAAACTGTTGGGTCATAACCTCATTAAATTTTGTGAGCCTTAAAAACTATTGTAACCAGCCAACTCGCTAGAAAATGGGAAAACATAGCCTGTCATCTAGCAATTGGTTATGTGTTATTGGTTCTTTGCATATTATATCACATCTCATTATAATGCTTTGTGATTTCGCAATTACTTCATAATTTTACTATGTTTTGTTCTTGTTCTATCACCCCAATTACACTACTTATGCCTTGTTGTATGCTACAACACCCAAATACACCTATGAATTCCTCTGCTAAGCTCTCAATATCTTGGTGAAAAAAAAAGAGATTGAAATGGGAAAAAAAATTGAGGAATAATTCTTAAATACTCTCCTAACTAAGCCTGCTAAGTGTCCACACTTAGCTCATACAGATAGGACGAAGATATAAATGGAAAGTAGTGGAAATTTAAAATAAGCTATTTGACATGCTTGAATGAATCAATAAATATACATAAAATTAGTAATCTCTTAAATTATAATTATGATTGTGAAAGTGGAGTGTACCTAGAGTTATTAGTTGAATAGATTTGTAACTCGTGTGTAGAAGCTAAATTGCACCATGCAAGATTTTTGAAAAGACTTCCCATGATGGATATGAGTTGCGGGTAGTTATGATATGTAGTGAATGTGTGACATGTGCGAATTGGGTTGGAGTGATGGATGAAAAGAAAAGGTTGTGCAAAGTACGCTTCAGGTGATGTGATAGTTATTGTGAGGTACGATAGAGATGAAAATGTGATGTGATGGAATGAATTGGACATGTATATTACTACATGTGTGAAAAACATGATGCAAATGCAATATGAATGGATATATATTATGATGGATATGTGAATGCTACAGGCGCATGTAACAATAGGTCCCTTTGTTTTTGGTTTGTGTTGTTAAAGGTCCCTTCTTCATCTGCACACTAGTTGAAGAAATGAAGATTTCCAATTGTCACCTATGCAATGTGTGCACGTGAAATATGTGAATAAATTATACCTATGGAACATCAGTGGGCAAGCTATGTAGCTTGTCTATTGATACATTTTTAGAGTTGGTTGTTTCTATTGCTAGATTTCTCATGTCAGGTTCAAATTGTTATTGTAATGTAAGAAGGAAGTCATCCTTCTGCAATGGTTTCTTATAAAGCTTCAATATGTGACCATTTACTATAAATGAGAACCTTACTTCATCAATTGTCTGTAGCTGCACTACTCCATTTGGAAATACTATCCTTATTTCATATGGTGCAAGCCATCTGGATTGCAATTTCCCTTTGTAATCTTTGTATCTAGACTCACAAAGTAGATCCCAATCACCTGCACTAAATTCCTTTGTCTTAAAAAAATGATCATGCCAATGGATCCTTTAATTTTGGATAACTTTATTGTGGTGTATGGCTTCCATTCTTATTTCATCCAATGCATTCAAGTTGTGAAATTTCTCCTACTGTGCTTGATGGGTCTAGTTAATAGCTAGTTTTCTCTCATTTAGTTTGTCTTTTAACATTTCATTTGCTAAGTTCACAAATAATTTTGAACCTTATACATCTTTTATGTCTTCCATGCATCTTAAATCAAAATTTTGTATGTGGAAATATAATTATAGTATGATGGTACTTGTATGCATGGATGTGTGAATGTTCATGAAATTCAGTATGATTCTATAATTAACTCATGGTTGTTAATGATGTGTATGCTTTAGATGAATCTAACCTCTTGCAACCAAAACTATAGCCTGCAACAAAGGGATCACCAGCAGTTGTAGGGGAGAGTCCAAAATGTTGAAACATGACAATTCCAAGAATTAATGAAGGTGACCATTGAAATGGTCAACCATGAGTCACCAAATCATCGAATAAGATGATAGGAGGAAGGAGTCTACTTCGATAAGGAAATCCATGGCGTGATAATTTTCATGGAGCACTCTTTTTCAAACCATTAGGGCAGAGTTTTAGTTTTACTTCTCTTCTATCTTTTTCAAGTATTGTTTTCAGTTGAAAAGACTAGTTCTCTCCCTATACCAATCACAAACATCCTTATCAACTAATGCTTCCATATCATAAGTATCCATCCCATCTATTTCAATTCAACCCTCCATACCTCCATTAAATGCTCATGCATCAACATATGCTTTGCAATACATGAATCCACTCTTCCAACAATCTATCTCATCTAGTCATGTTACTACATCCATCCCCATAATAAACTCTCAAATCTCCTCATTCATCCCATCTACTTCAATTCAACCCTCCATACCTCCATTAAATGCTCATGCATCAACATACACTTTGCAATACATGAATCCACTCTTCCAACAATCTATCTCATCTAGTCATGTTACTACATCCATCCCCATAATAAACCCTCAAATCTCCTCATCCATCCCATATATCTCTCAAGCCTCCACATCCACTATACCTATGAACACATACATCCTCCAAAGTTGCATCCTTTGATTTACCAATTCAATTCATCTAACATTCTACAAAACCATCATCTATCCCTTCAAATATTACTACCCAACCTCCCAAACACAGATCCACCTTGGTACCTATACACAATATTCACCATTTATAAATATAAAATCTTTTCTAAATTGATTTTCGGTAGACTTAAACTTGTGCTTCATAGGCTGATATCTCCTAATAAAAAAGGGTTGGTTCTAGGTAGACAAATTATGTATATTATTTTTTCTAATCATGAATATAGTCACTCCATAGAGTATAATAAAAACCTAGTACAATGCTTAATTTGGATATATCTAAGGCCTATGATAGAGTGTCTTGGTCTTTTTTATTTGTTGTTCTACAAAAGTTTGGTTTTAAAGGAAGGATCTTGAAGCTTATTAAAGCTTGTGTTACTAGTCCTAAATTATTAGTGTTAGTAAATGGTGTTCCTAAGGGGTTATTTTTCTATGAAAAGGTCTCAAACAAGGTGACCCGCTATCCCCTTACATTTTTATAATTATGGGTGAAGTTTTGAGAAGAAATCTTCAAAACTTGATTAATGTTGGTTTGTTGAAAGGGATTAAAGTTGCTTCTTCTTTTCCTCTCTCTTCTCATCATCAATTTATGGATGATGTTGTCCTTTTTGGAGCTTCCCCTATGGTGGAAGCTAATTATTGTAAAGCTCTTTTGGATGATTATGCTAAGGTGTTTGCTCGGTATATCAATTACAACAAAAGCATGCTCTACTTCTTTAATACCAATCCCCCCTCTTAGAGATAGAATAATGAGAATTCTTGGTTGTCAAATGGTTGAACTTCCTGCTACTTATTTGGGGCTTCCTTTATCTACTAAAAAAAATTCAAATATTTATTGGAATAGTATAGTGGAAAGGATACAAAAAACATTGGCTAGTTGAAAAGGGAAATTGCTAAGTCAAGCTGGAAAACTTCAATTATTGAAAGCTTCTTTATAAAATATCCTAGTCTACTATCTTTATTTATTTAAATTTTAGCTTATATAGCTAATAAATAGAACATATTCAAAAGAAATTTTTGTGTTCTAGTATTGAGGAAAAAACTAGGATTGCCCTAGTCAGCTAGGAAAAGGTTTGTAGTTTGAGAAGCAGGGTGGGTTGGGAATCAAAAGATTGCTATGGTTTAATAAATCCCTTCTAGTTGGGGTGGGTTGGAACTTCATACAAAGTAATAAAGAGTGGGGTATTGTCCTTAAAGCTAAATATTTGAATAATAAGGATCACAACTACTTTTTAACTCTCTCTGGTATTCTTCAAGGTTCGGTTGCTTGGAATAACCTACTTAAAGTCATAAATATAATTAAGCAAGGTTTGTTTTGGAGAGTGGGAGATGAGAAGAAAGTTATTTTTTGGAATGACATTAGCTTGAAGGTAAAATTTTATCTTCACTTCAAAATTTTGATCATATTAAAGAGTTGCTTGGTAGACAAAATGGTGAAAAGCTTCATAGATATATTGATTGGAATGGTCAAAACCTAAGAAGAAGAATTTTGGGGAACAAATTGTTGGATGAAGAATTATGAGAGGTGGAAGGCAACAAAGATGGAAGGAGAACATTGAGCTATTAAGGAAGATAATTGGAGATTTCCAAATTTCCTCCTTGAATTAAAAAGATAAATGCATTTAGGTAAGACATACTTTTACCTTCTTCTACAATGTTAGTTATGCTTATTCTCTGGTGGTTAATCAAAATGGGTATCCTTCTTTTAATTGTAATATTGTCTAGAACAGTAGATTGCTTCCTAAGGTTAATTGCTTTTGGTGGACAATTATACACAATAAAATTCTTTCTATTGACAACCTACATAAGAGAAGCTTTTTATTGGTTAACAGATGCACTTTGTGTTATAATGAGGAGGAAACTATTGAACATACCTTTCTTCACCGTGATTTCTCAAGAGAAGATTCGGTTGAGGTGTTGCAAAATCTTATTTTTGATTGGATCTTTCCTAAGTCCTTAAGAGACTTTTTTCTCTCCTGGTCTAGGAGTTCCTCTTTCTCTTGTAATGTGATTCTTGAAATTTGAAAGCAAATTCCTCCTTTTGTCTCCTGGGTTTTATAGAAAGAAAGAAACAATAGGATATCAAAGAAATTTCAAGAAACAACAAAGAAGTCTTTTGAAGTATTCAAGATAATTCGAAAGAAAATATTAATTCTTTGAATTTTGGTTATGTTAAGAAGATGCCTTCATATATAAAATTGAGGATTAAACAAAATTGGGGGGTTAGCCAAGATCTAACTAAAGTCAACTAGGGAAAACTTATCTTAAGTAAAAGTGCTAAATGGAAATTGCTTGATAAGAAATGGATGAATCTTAACTTTGATGGATGTTCAAAAGGAAATCCAAGTGTTGTTGTTGCTAGAGGAGTTACAAGGAATGAAAAGGAGTTCTTGTTTAAGGGGTATTGCTAAAAACATTGGTAGAAAATTCAATAATAGGCAAAAGCTACTACTATCTAGTGGGGTATAACAAGGATGAAGGAGAAGTGTTCTCACAAATTAGACATTGGAGGAGATTAAAAAATGATTATTCAAATTTTAAAAGGTAATATGATATCTCCTTGGAAGATAAGAAATATGGTGGATGACTAAAAAAGAATGCTTATGGGTTTCTCACAAATTATAATCAATCATATCTACAAAGAAGGCAACTTGGTTGTTGATGTTGTTTCCAATGACGAGCTGAATTGTCAAGATTGGAATTATTGATTGTATTATGATCTTCAAGAAAAGTGAAGGAGATAGTGTCAAATGAAAGACAAAATTTAAATGAGTCCAAATAAGCTGAAAATGATTTTATCCTATTTATGGTTCAAGGGTGACATGGCCTTTAGCTGGAAGGAATTTCAAAAATTGTGTGAGCTGGATAGACAAATTGCCAGAATAGATTATTCATAATGAAGAAAATAATAGAAAACAATTTAATTTTACTGATTGTATTTTATTGATCTTCTCCCTGTAACAACCCTGGTGTTCTTCACAATAAAATTTCCAATGTTTTCACCTCAAGTGAATAAACATGATGCCATGTCATAGCAATAAATTTATTTTTTCCAATAATGTAATTACATGCATAATTGAAATAACACAATTTACAATTTGTCAATGCAATCCAAAGTAATTACACAAATCTTCAAATAACATAGATTTCATAATGAACAAAGATGTCTTACAAAAATCAATAGAGATTTCATTCCAATATAATAATTTCACAAATTACAATATTCCAAGAATGTACACTATTACAACCACAACTCCACTGAGCTTTGGAGCATAAGCTATAGATGGTCCAGGAATCCTCCTTTCAAAACCTTGGTCTTTTATCACTTGCTGGGGAGGAAAAGCATCACTCAAGTGCTTTTCCGCCAACCACGGACTCATATGCGGTCCCCCGCACATCTATCAATGATAGATGGCCCTACCCTTCAACGAAGGTATTGGCTGGGTAACTTTGTACAACATACCACTCTAAGCTTAGTGTTGTATCAAACATGACTTGATTTAAAACTACACTAGGTATCCCTCATGCATTTAAGTAGACACAGTGAACTGACAATGGAGTCTTAGCTTACACACTTTTCATAGTGGATTCATCAGACACCCCCACTACTTTGGCCAAAGTGTTCTCACTCAATATAATCAAGATGGTCTAACATTCACCTACACTATGGCAAGCTCATTTTGACTTAAGGCCATTATATCTATGCCTAGGAAATCCCTCTCCACGGGCAAGCTACTCCCCAGGTTAACCTATCTCTTTAACATCCTAAGGAAACACAAATCATAAAGCAAAAGTACTATTTCCCTCCTAGTGAATCCCAGGAATAACCTACTAGTTCCCTCCCTTCAGTAGATAACAACCCCAGGAGTAACCTACTAACCATCTAGCATAATTAAATATCTAGCTATGAGTGTTCCTTAAGCTTTTCTACATTTGATCATATCTAGTATAATAACAATACCTATGACAAACTTCCCTCCTATCATGGTGTAAATACAAACACAATGCATGGCCTCAACCGAAGAGTTGTCATATCAATAGAGGACTCCATTCAAGAGTATCACCTCTTTGACTAAAAGGGGTTAAAGCTATGAATAAGCCTTATGCTTCCCATGTTTATTCATATCTAGTATTAAAATAATATTAATACCTATGTCAAGCAATTTCTCCTATCACAAAATAATTACAAACAATGCACAAACAAATTAAATAGTTTCCACTTTTCTTTCAAAGCAAACATTACTTTTCACTACATGCAAGTATCAACAAGACTAGATCAATCAATCAAGACACAACTCATTCAGAAATAGAATAATCAAAGTAGAATATTCTCATGCATGTTTAATAGCTTCCCAATTCAACTAGTTGTAGTCACAACAACTTTCTCCAACAAAGACTAAGAAGCTCTTATCTCTCAAGTTGGCAATTGCTTCTTCTCAAAGACAACTAAAAATCTCTTAATTCTCCAGACTCTCCTTCGCTACTTGAAAAAAAAATTGTTGATAATAAAGCACACTAAATTGCATATTTTTTGTACAAGAAACAACACATAAAAGAGTGAGAGTAAGGCGTCCCAAACAATGAACTCCTTGTTGCTATTTATACAACAAGCAAGCAACAATATTGCCTACAGTTTAGGCATGATAATGACAATAGAAAACATGCAAAGCAACACCTCAAACACAACTTAGAAAGGTGGCGAGTAAGTAAATAAAGACTTAGCGTGACTACTAATAGATCAACCCACTTATTGACAACAATTGGAGAATAAATCAACTCTCCATGTGATAGAATTCAACTACAAACTTCTATGATAAGCATAACACAAAGGTGGCACAATTTTACTATCATTAGAAATAGGCAATAACCAAAGCATGCCACCCATAATAGCATCGACTTAGTCCATGTTGAGTATAGACTCATAAACTCAATTGATTAGAAAAAGTCATTTATTGTTTGGAGTATTCAACAACTGTTTGATTAGTCACAACAATTTGTGGTAAAGTTGTTTGACCAAGTCCAAGACAAATAAAGGCGTCGACCTCTCCCATATTGACTTAAATATTAAAGCAGTTTGCAGATTAAAGAATGATAGCAAAGACATAAAAATTGGCCCATGAATACAGTCGTATTCACTTCAAAGTTTCAGCCATTTAAGTCGCCAATGATTATCGACTTCTAAGCCAATATGTTTAGCATTAAAATCAGCTACTATTTATTGTTTGAAATAGTTGTTTTCAAAGTAAATGATGTTTAAATGAAATCACCACGTATATATATATATATATATATATATATACATATACTTATGTGTATATATATATTCGTCATATGAATATATTCAAACGAGTTAACAATCAAACAATAATAATATATTAAATACACACATACATACACACACACACACACACACATATATATAAGCCATGTAAGCCATTCAATAATTATCAAATCAACAAGTATATAAACATACATATATATATTCATATATTGGTATACACATCTTTTATATGTTTCCTCAAATGTACCAAATACATTCATACCAATATATATATTTATATGTATCATGTTTATCTTTCTTATTGAACTCAACATACGCACATGGTATATGTTATCTATAAGGTTATGCGTTGTATATATATACTATATATATATATAATATAATATATATCCATATATATTATATTATGTACATATGTATATTTATTTACAAACATATATAATATAAATTAGCTTCGATAAAGCATCATTTGATAATCGAATGCATACATTCAAATTATCATTCCCATTGAACAATATGCAAGTATATATATACACTTCTATAATAAGTGTTTAAATACAAACATATATAATTTCAATGGCAATATGATAGTCAAATGATCCATTCGATATCCAAATGACCATGACCTATGTGACAATAGCATCATATCAATCATTATATACATATATGCATATCCATACATATGTCGTCGTACTCATATGGACATCCCATTATATCCATTGTACGTGTATGCTGACATATGCATACATATGTATGTATGCATATATCCAAACACTCATTCAACCACACAAACAAGCATAGTAACATGAGGAAGGACTCACAAGTTCAAACAAATAACACCATACAAGCATGCATTCAGTAGTAAACAATACCCTTACTAATGCAGACACATTACACTAATGATGACTTACCTACTTCCCACATGATAACCTGACTCAATTATTCTATTGTGGTGTGTGTAAGCTCAAATAGGTTACAATATTGGTTACTAGACCAAGACCCTCTCCTGAGTGATACTTCCCCTCTGCCTGGAGGAATTGAAAATATACCTACAATCACTAACACTTGCACATGGTAGTCAGTTGTTCACAAAATATGCAACATACATAATACATCTCCAAAGTTAGAATATTAATGCAATATTCTTCCAACCACATAAATGCATTCCTTCACATAACATAAATGAGATGACATTCATTCATAAAGCAGTGATAACAAAGTGCACACACAATTTATTCATCCACTGAATTCACATTTTACCCTACATAGTAATATTAAATAGTAATTACACAATTTGGGGTGTAACATACTTCCCCCCTTGTGAATCATTGTTCCTGATGATCTATAGCATTTTAACATATAGATAAAGCTAAATAAAGTTTTACTTACCATTCTCAAAATACATAATATTTATAAACATTCATCCTATGTAGCATCACTCCTTGCAACCTTGTCCCCTCTGGACTTTGCATCGAATGTCGTTGCTATCGCATAGGGGAAAACTTGTATGCTTCACACATACTTGCTCTCTCAAGAGCTTATGTGTTGTATTCACAATATTTTATATGCACATTCATGTACAATAATATTTGAATGACACATGACACCTTTACTATAGTGACTATAAAGCATGTTCTCATTGGCTCATGAATTTATCCTTAGTATAATCCAAATAGAAAGGAATAACGGTGCATTGTACACTACACCATGGGTCCCATCCTTCCCTTTGGTATTTACACTTTCAAATAACTCAGAATCTGACTTCTCCCATCTCTTACTTTTCTATTTAATTTAGCCAAAAGTAATGATCTTGGACACTTGTCCATTTTGATCACAATATTGCTCTTTGAACATCTGTCACTTCCGATACTACTTCATACTTAAGCTTTGTATCAAAAAAGTTCCATTGATCTCTTCGATCCATTACTCCTTTTTGACAAATTATTGAGTCTAAGGTTAACTCTATTCCCTAGCCTATTTCGGCCTAATAGAGTTTCCAACCTTCCTTTCTGTATAATGGATCAAACCTCAATGTTAGAAGTTTGCAAGTACTCAACAAATCATTCAAGATTTGGTTTTCCTCTTTTTCCTATTCGGCTACAACAATACATTGTGCATTCATTCACTTGAATGTTTGTAGTATGATCATGGTCCACACAACCAAATCATTATTTTCTCGTCCACAACTGAGACTACCTTCGCAGGAATTCTAAGAAACTACCTCGCACAATATATTACTTAGAATTGTAATCCTATATATCAGGCTTCCAACCATGTTGGCTACTTTGTTGAGTTTTTCCACCACAAAATTATGTCAGTTTTGCTGACATAAATAGGTTAAACTATCTTGCATTCTGCCACTATCCTTCTGGGATCTCAAGAGAGTACACATGTCCTGTCAATGATGCCATCATGTCTTCATTTTCTAGCACACTAGACATTATCTCGCTACATTTTGTGCAGCCTCTTACTCCATCTTTTCCCAGGTTTTAGTGGTTCCTCACTTGACAAATAACTTTTCCACCCTAATGTCCTACTGTGACATTAACTTTCTCATTGCATCCCTTAATTCTCCAAAATTTTGGGTACATAGGCTCTATTTACATCCCATATTAGTATATTCTTTGACTAAGTGAAAACCTATTTTGTGGTCTCATTCCAAATTTAATTCCCAAGTAATAATGGTTAGCGGTTTTGTAGAGATAAATCCCATTTATCTTAGGACATCCACACTCTAGATTTCTTTCATCCTTAGATTATTTCTAAAGATGTAATCCATCTTTAAACTCATTCTAAATTTTTCCCAATAAGAATCGGTACTAATTTCAAGTATTAATCCTCGTTCATTCATGTTGGTTCCTAATAGATATCAAATTTAATTGCATACCTAATTTCCAAGCATGAACTTTCTTGTTAGCTCAATTGATTCACTTAATCACATAGGTGAGTCTCAACCATAGTATACCATAATCTTTAGATTAAGTCCTCAACCAATGGCTAGTCCAATTATATAGGTTACTCTAACCCTATATGTCCCAATCAAGACCAAAATTACAACTCAACCAAGTAAGTTATTCCCAACCTATAGGTGTTAATGAGTAGTCCAATACATATTCCAACCAAATAGGTAAAACTTAACCTAAGGTTTCTCTCTTTATTCGAATGAAGTTCTCATCCCAAATAGGTTATTCTGAACCTCGGGTTTCATTCGAGTATAAGGTATGATCCATAATCATTCTAATAAAGATATTTGATGTGGTTCACATAACATCACATCACATCTTACATACCTTCTCTATGGATTTATAGCTAAACCTTTCATTCCCAAGGTTCCTTAGCATAGTAAGCTATAGTGTCAAGTCGCTTCATGACGTTTGATATATTTCACAATATGTAGTATCACTACCAATGTATAGAAATATCATCATTATCTAAATCCCCCATATTAGGTATATAGGAGTTCAGAGACACTTTCATTCAATTCATGAGTAGTCTAGATCTTCCCTTGTCTATCCATAAATAATGATCTTCCCTTTCATGATCAAATTATCCACCTATCCTTTCCTTAAGGCATTAATGATAATAGCAATCGATTTAACAATCAATATATATGCAAGGTATGATGTGATAATAGGCCACAAATCTTGACCTTTCCACTATTTTTCTTCAAAAATTACAATACCTTATCCTTGTGGTCATGAGGTATATGACTTAATTGTCATCATGACTTACTAAGAAGTCAAAGTTCTTCCAAATCGAAAACATATCCATGTTTTTTGTTGGGTGGGGTACTAAATTTGAGTCAAATCTCTCTCTTCCTTCCCCCCTTAATGTTTTCACAACATTCGTTCAACTCAAAGTTGAACTCCTAGCAAATATTTTCTTTTATAAAATAATTTGTCATTCCTTGTTGTTGGCTTTCTATTGCCTTTTTCTTGCCTTAATGGCATACCCCAAATATAATTTTTCCCAAAGTTAGATTCATCGTGGATTTCTATCTCATAGATTCAACATTTTGGATCATCCAATAGGAGATCTAATGAATGATCAACAACCTTACAAGTTAAGAGGCACTCTAATATTCCAATTCTCTTTCGAATTTCCTTTTTGGTAGAGGAATATCCAAGCTCACAAGCCTCTTTTATTGATGTACTTTTCAATTTAGAGAGTTGCTTCCTTACAACTTCTATTGATTTACACATAGTGTCCCTCTGTATTCCATTTCTCGTTGGAACCTCTAGAAATATGTTGGTTTTTTTGTTGACACGTTGATGAGTTCTACTTATACTCCAACCAATCTATGTACTATCCAAACCTTGTCAAATCAATACGATTTACCCTTCCAAGTGACTTTGTCCCAACTCTTGGTGATTGCATTACCTTAACACTCTAAGGTTTACTTGGTTTCTTTTCTCATCTTAATCAAAACTCCAAATTGTTCTCATCAATTTTTGGTTGGTGGAAACATGTTCAATTTTATTTATCACTTCTTTTCTGACCATTCCAATCTTTTCCATTATTCCTAAGCTACTATCTCCTTTCTTACAAGTCCCTAGCCTTTCACAGAAATTAGATTCAAGTCAAGAGTTGTCCAACCTCTTGGATACCTCCTTCATTGACTTTATACTTCAATCCATATTTATGCCAACACTTCATACTTAGGGACTCGTAGTATTCTTCCTAAATCCAAGAATCCTTGACTCTTTGAAGCTATAGGTTGCTATCAATAAGGGAGATTTTCTCAATATTTTCTATCCCTCAGAGTTTTATATCTAATTCATAAGATGAAGGTATATATTGGTTATACTTCCTAACCTTCCTACATAACCCAATTTCATAATCTTCTGCAATCCAAGGGAATATAATAATAAGTTTTTGGTTTAGGAGTTCCTAACTCCAGGGACGACTCTTAACTAGTCCCAAACTTAAACAATATTCTAGGAATCTCAACTTCCTTTTAATTTCTCCATGTTCTTTTCTCTTGCCATATTGGCGTAAGAACATTTCAACCATTATCTTCGATAAGGTTATGTAACACTTGCATAATGAGCTCATAGGTTCTAGTGATGAACACGGCTACTCTGATACCACATATAACAACCCCGGTGTTCTTCACAATAAAATTTCCAATGTTTTCACCTCAAGTGAATAAACATGATGCCATGTCATAGCAATAAAAAAATTTCTTCCAATAATGTAATTACATGCATAATTGAAATAACACAATTTCCAATTTGTCAATGCAATCCAAATTAATTACACAAATCTTCCAATAACATAGATTTCATAATGAAAAAAGATGTCTTACAAATAAATAGAGATTCCATTCCAATATAATAATTTCACAAATTACAATATTCCAAGAATGTACACTATTACAACCACAGCTCCACCAAGCTTCGGAGCATAAGATATAGATGGTCCAGGAATTCGCCTTTCAAAACCTTGGTCTTTTGTCCCCTGCTGAGGAGGAGAAGCATCACTCAAGATATTTTCTGCCAACCACAGACTCATATGTGTCCCATCGCACATCTATCAATGATAGATGGACCTACCCTTCGACAAAGGCATTGGTTGGGTAACCCCATACGACATACCACTTTGAGCTTAGTTTTGTATCAAACATGACTAGGATTTATAACCTACACTAGGTAGCCCTCATGCATTTAAGTAGACATGGTGAACTGACAGTGGAGTCTCAGCTTACACACTTTTCATAGTGGATTCATCGGACACCCCCACTACTTTGGCCAAAATTTTCTCACTCGGTGTAATCGAGCAATGCTCTACCATTCACCTTCACTATGGCAAGCTTGTTT